>VWZZ01002572.1:27381-140856 GCA_013399095.1 Psophia crepitans | reverse complement strand
GTGGAGCCAGGAGCTGGACTCGATGGTCCTTAGGGGTCCTTTCCAACCTGGGAGATTCTGTGCTTCTAGGCTTCTATGATTCTATGTAGATAGGATCAGATCTACACAAATGGAGCAATCCCTTTTCACTGCACTGTTGGGATGGTTCAGCCATTGAAGTCAATACTTGCAATTCTAACCACGAAGATGACCCCTTTCTTTTACCATATAACCTCTGTGACAGATTCTGTACCAATCCAGTGCCTGCGCACAACCTTACAAAGAAACAAAAGGGACAGAGGACTTCATCTGCTTGGTTCTTTGCCCTAAGTTCAGCTCCATGCCTTGTCTTGTGTCAGTTGTTTTTCAAACCTGGTGTTACAAGTTCTCACCAAGAGTTTATGTCTTCTCACAGATTCACAGATGTGTAGGGGTTGGAAGAGACCTCTGGAGATCACCTAGGCTAACCCCCCTACTAGAGCAGGATCACCTAGAGTGCATTGCACAGGATGGCATCCAGGTGAGTTTTGAATCTCTCCAGAGAAGGAGACCCCACACCCTCTCTGGGCAGCCTGGCCCAGGGCTTCGGCACCCGCAGAGGGAAGAAGTTTCTCCTCATGCTCAGCTGGAACTTCCCGTGTCCCAGTTTGTGCCCGCTGCCCCTTGGCCTATCCCTGGGCACCACTGGGCAGAGTCTGGCCCCTTCCTCTGGACACCCCCCTGCAGATATTGATCAGCATTGATCAGATCCCCTCTCAGGCTTCTCTTCTCCAGGCTGAACAGACCCAGCTCTCTCAGCCTTCTCCAGGCAAGGCAGTTGTTATCCTCTCAGCAGCAGGTGCCTGTATGAGCTCTAGTGAGTGAATTTCTGGGTGTTTGCAAACTGAACCCTTCAGATGTGCAAAGACACTACAAACAATGTGGTATCTCCACTGCTTGTTACTGGGGCATAACAGGCACATTTGGACACATCTGCAGCTGCATGGCGTGATAGCTACGTGTCGGCTGCAGAGGAAATGAGAAGTCTCATTAAGACAAGATAACTGTGCCTAGATGGATCTGTCCTACTCTGTTCTCTGGTTTACTCCTTGGTAAACCAGCTTGGAATCTTTCTGAGATGAGGACTGCCTTTAGCAGGAGTCTGAGCAAGGCTCAGCCTATTTGTAGTCATATCCCTGCTTAGGACTATTTGGTGCTACTGTGACATAAATAATAATACACTTTATTAACAAACAGATAAGAAGCTCCCTAGGTCTTAGTTTGCTTGGACTATATCCCAGTTCAGGAGTTATCTCACAGGTGAGCTCCCCTTCCAATCACATATGGTCCTGCCAGCAACTCCCACAGTTACTTACACATGAAAATAATATTAGGAAAACATTTACTGTAAGCTTTAGCTTAATTTAGTAGAATTTAGCAGCTGGAAATAACAAGGAGGAGCCAGCACCTTGCAAAGAGCCAGCACTGCACAGACCACCAGCAAGTGCTACACAGATCTCAGTTTGGAAAGTGATGAGACAGATGGAAGTCATTATTTTGTTTTGAACAAAATACCATCTGGGGCCAACATTTGCTGTCTGTTACTTCTGAGTAAATCCAGAGAAACTCCATCATGTTCCTTAATAATCAGTCCTGGGACTAATCTTATTAAATATTTTCCTTAATGAACTTGGCAGAAAGAAGTAGGCGCCTGGTCATGAGATCCGCTGATGACACAAACTTGAGCGACTGCATTGCTATTGCAGAGGAGGGTAAGAAAATGATAGGGGAAGAGCTGGGTGACTTTGGCAGAAGGCTGAATGAGAGAAATTGGTGAATTTTAACAGTAACAGAGAGTAAGGTGCATTGGTTGGAGGTAACAGTAAATGAAAAAGCACCTGGGTTAGTCTATCTGAGTGCAGTGGCCTTAAAAGAACAACTACAGTTGTAACGTGTCTCGGGCAAAATGTTTCCAGTAGAGAGAGGGAAGTTTTAATACCATTGAATAGAGAGTGGCTGAGACATCATCTAAACTGCTGTAAAGTTCTGGGCACTCGAATTCAAGCAAGATGTGTTGAAAGTTGAAGAGGTGCAAAACGACCAGAGAGTGCACCTCATGAAGAGCAGCTAAAGAGCTTGGTTTGTTTAGCTGAGGGAAACAAGCAGATTCATAGACTACATCTGTACTGGTAAACTAAACATTCCCAAGGTGGTTTTCTGACACTGAGGTCCACCAGGAAGGAATAAACCATGCCCAGGGTGGTTATGTCTACTCTGCTGACTGGGCAGTCTATGATCCATGCTGAGTCCAGCAACATCCTGAGCATTGCTTGAGAGCGTCCCAGCTGGCATGAGATGAAATTTTGCCATTGATATTCCAGCAACTGAACTGTTGTGAGGGAGTGTTCCTGGCAGTGTTTACATCAGGATAGAAACATCAGCAAAGGAGAAAAAGCATTCAAGCTGAAGGAAAAGTTGGCACAAAAAGAAGCAGCTATTACATGGACCTGAGCAAGTTTGGGGTAGAAACAAAGGACAGGGGGTTTGGGCCCCTGTATTTAGGTGGGCATGTCTGTGTACATCTGCACTGGAGAGAAGGGAACCCACCCATGGGGTGATCATTTCCCTCTAAGGTGGTGTCTAGGGCACACCATCAAGATAGTTACCTTCTGGACCTGCTTACTTCTCTCCTTCGGTACCAAATACCACAAGTGAAACTTACACATCTAATTTATAGATAACTGTACCAGGGGAAATGAAACCCACCCTAGAAGTTTTCCAAGTAACCAGGTAGCAAATTGTGGGGCAGGCATCTGATAGCCTTCTATGATGGCATGACCAGCTGGGTGGATGAAGGGAGAGCAGTGGATGTTGTCTACCTTGACTTCAGCAAGGCTTTTCACACTGTCTTTCATAGTATCCTCGTTAGTAAGCTTAGGAAGTGTGCGTTGGATGAGTGGACAGTGAGGTGGATCAAGAACTGGCTGAATGGCAGAGCCCAGAGGGTTGTGACAAGAGGTATGGAGTCTAGCTGGAGGTGTGCCACAGGGGTCAGTGTTGAGTTCAGTCTTATTTAACATCTTCATCAACGACCTGGACAAGGGAACAGAGTGTATCCTCAGCAAGTTTGCTGATGACACCAAGCTGGGAGGAGTGGCTGACACACCCAAAGGCTGTGCTGCCATTCAGCGGGACCTGGACAGGCTGGAGAGTTGGGCAAAGGGAAACTTTATGAAATTTAACAAGGGCAAATGTAGGGTCCTGCACCCAGGGAAGAACAACCCCAAGCACCAGTACACGTTAGGGAATGACCTGCTGGGAAGCAGTGCTGCAGAGAAGGACCTGGGAGTATTGGTGGATGATGAGCTCTCCGTGAGCCAGCAGTGTGCTCTCGGGGGCAAGAAGGCCAGTGGTGTCCCGGGGTGCATCAAGAACAGCGTGGCCAGCAGGTCAAGGGAGGTTCTCCTCCCCCTCTGCTCTGCCCTGCTGAGGCCACAGCTGGAGTATTGTGTCCAGGTCTGGGCTCCCCAGCTCAAGAAAGACTGGGAATTGCTGGAGAGACTCCAGTGGAGGGTTACCAGGATGGTCAGAGGACTTGAACATCTTCCATATGAGGAAAGGCTGAGAGAGCTGGGGTTGTTCAGCCTGGAGAAGAGAAGATTGAGAGGAGATCTGATCAACACTTATAAAAAGCTGAAGAGTGGGTGTCTAGAGGAAGGGGCTAGACTCTTCTCAGTGGTGCCCAGGGACAGAACAAGGGGCACTGAACACAAACTGGAACACGGGAAGTTCCATCTTCACATAAGAAAACACTTCTTTACTGTGAGGGTGATGGAGCCCTGGCACAGGCTTCCCAGAGAGGGTGTGGGGTCTGCTTCTTTGGAGATATTCAAGACCCGCCTGGACGCCACCCTGTGCAACATGCTCTGGGTGATCCTGCTCTAGCAGCGGGGTTGGCCTAGATGATCTCCAGAAGTCCCTTCCAACCCCTACACCTCTGTGAATCTGTGAATCTAAGGCATTCGGGGACCACATGCAGCCACTTGCCAGAACTTACGTCCTAGAAGAGGACTATGCATCAACACCTAAGCAACACGGTGTCTGAGACTGAGGGAGCGATCCCCAGGCAATGGAAATCCATGTAATCTTTGGAGCTACACAGATTTACAACAGCAATAATCTTGTTCATCACTGTTGGCACAAACAATTAATCAGGTGTTTTTCAAAACACATTGTCTTGTACCTGAGTGCGACTTTCTCCATTTACAGCGGGGATTCTCCACCGACTTTAGCAAAACTGCTCCTTATTAACACTCACACAGTAGAAGAATGAGAAATGATAATAATTAACTCCAAAACACCTTCTTCTGTTTAAAAAACTCCTCGTCCAGTTAATACAGTGGCAAAAGGGAGAACCATCTCCACTCCATGAACACCCTTTGAGGTTTAGAATGTTGACTTTTTTTTTACACCTTGCTTGCTTGCGCAGCACAGATGATGTGTCCCTCTGAAAGGTGGCTCTGCTGTTCCTGACCACCAGCCTCAGCAGCTAGCCAGATGGATGGGCAGAGGAGAAATGTCAACTAGCGCATCCATGAGCCGCTCAGCTGTCCATCCCAACTGTGAAACCTGCTTTTTTCTAGGAAGCCTCTGGCATGGATCAGAGAGCTACTGGGATTGTAAAGATACTGAATGACCTTCTCAGCTGGGACGTGCGAGCCACTGGGGAACTGAATCTCCACTTCCTATTGCGGGTTGTGGAGGGCGTGGGTTGGAATCACAACATGCACAGACAAGAGACTCAGACCAAGATTTCCATGACTGACAGCCTCCTAAATCATCAATAATCGCATGGCAGCAGTGGCTGAGGGCGCGAGGAAGAATTATGGAGCCACGATAGTGGGTACTACGCAGACACACACACTTCTCCCAGCCACACGCGTATTTGCGTGTGGCTGCAGGCGTAACAGACGCAGCACACGCACACAGATGTACCCGTACCCTTTGATCATCCTGCTTCCTTTCCTCAGAGCTATTCACCCTCAGCTGCGCTCGGTTTAAGTGCAGTCAAGCTCTGATGACACGCGTGTTAAATCCCGGCCTTCAAGGCTGGGGGAAGAAAGAACGTTAATAAACGTGCTGATTCCCAAGCACGACGGTCCTTCTTGTTTTCCAGTGCTGTTTCCTCCTCATTTCAGCTTTGCAACATCTTGTCTTTCAGACCTTAGCCAGATCCAGACGACTGACTTCTGTTTTTCTTTGGTTTTATTTCACAAATGGTCCCAGTTTATAACTGGGGGGGATGAGGGAGAGGAAAGAGACAATTAGGATGATTAGCACATGCACCGTGCGCCCCAGCGCAGGAAACAGCAGGGATGGTCTGTGGAGTGGTGCAAATTCTCGGTGTGACATGTGCATCTGTCTCTTTCATCTGCTTCTTTCCACACTGCAGTTTCTTTCTTCTACTCATTCCTTTCTGTTTTGATGATCTTTCAAGGTTTTTTTTTTGCTTTCCTGACAACTTTGCTAGACAGGTGGAGTTTCCAGTTCTACTACTCCTGCGCAGTCCTGCCATATGAACTGCTCAGTGTCATCAGTGTCGAAGCTATGAAGGCATTTTGGTTTGAGGTAGTCATCACAGAACCATAGAATGGTCTGGGTTGGAAGGGACCTCCCAGCCCATCTAGTTCCCACCACCTGCCATGGGCAGGGACACCCCCCACCAGCCCAGGCTGCCCAAAGCCCCATCCAACATGGCCTTGGGCACTGCCAGGGAGCCAGGGGCAGCCACAGCTTCTCGGGGCACCCTGTGCCAGGGCCTCAGCACCCTCCCAGGGAAGGATTGCTGCCTCCCAGCTCAGCTCCAGCTCCCCTCCTGCAGCTTCACGCCCTTCCCCTTGGCCTGGCCCCCCCTGCCCTGCAACCAGCCCCTCGCAGCATCTCCGGGGCCTCCTCTGGACTCGCTCCAGCAGCTCCGTGGCCTTCTTGTCCTGGGAACCCCCCGAGCTGGAGGCAGCGCTGCAGGGGGGTCTCAGCAGAGCGGGGCAGAGGGGCAGAATCCCCTCCCTGGCCCTGCTGGTCCCGCTGCTGGGGATGCAGCCCAGGACACGGGGGGCTTTCTGGGCTGCCAGCGCACACTGCTGGCTCATGGTGAGCTTCTTGTCCACCAACACCCCAAGTCCTCCTCACAGCTTCTCTCCATCCATTCTCCTCCCAGCCTGGAGTTGTGTTTTGGATTGTGCAGAACCTTGTCCTTGGCCTTGTTGAATTTCACACGGTTTGCATGGGCCCACCTTTCCAGCCTGTCCAGGTCCCTCTGGATGCCACCCCTTCCCTCCAGTGTGCCAACCCAGCACACAGCTTGGTGTCATTGGCAACTTGCTGAGAGTGCCCTCGATCCCACTGTCCATGTCGCTGACAAAGATGTTAAACAGTGCTGGTCCCAGTACTGACCCCTGAGGGATGCCACTCGTCACTGGTCTCCACTCAGACATCAAGCTGTTGACCACAAATCTTTGAGTGCTACCATTCAGCCAATTCCTTATCCAGCAAGTGGTCCATCTGTCAAATCCATGTTTCTTCAATTTAGAGACAAGGATGTCATGTAAGACAGTATAAAATGCTTTGCAGAAGTACAGTTATATGGTCTGCTTCAAGACAAGCAATTTCATTTCCAGCTCTGGAGCTGATCCATGGTATGACTTCTGTGGGGCCAAGGGCGCCAGAGCTAAAGTTATCTGTGTCTTGTCCTGTCCTACATGTCAGGTTTCTAGATACTCCAGGCTTCAAGAATTGTGTAAATGGGACTTTGGAAATGCTGATAGCCTTCATACAGGGGCAAGGTGGAATAAGTCTTGGATTTGCAGATGCACGGAAGGGAGGTTGAAAAGCCCATGAATACCTGTCTTTGGCAAGTCCTACTGGACTCTGATTTCCTACACTGAAATAAGAATCTTCTAGCTTCTGGATTTGGGTTTTCCAGACAATCTGCTACCACGAGACTTCTCAAGCTGCTTTCCTCATCCCTTCATATTTGGCAAGCCAACAGACCCTGAGGCTGTGAATGCAGTAGCCTCTGGCTATGGGGCAATATGCATGGCTGGACTCTGCTGTGAAAGCTGCAAGAGCCCCTGGTAGCTGAAAGCCTTCCCAAACCACCTGAGAACAGGACTGACACAGTGATGTTGTGGCGTTTTGTTAAGGTGTCTTCAGGGCTACTTTGCATGACAAAGAGAAGGCTCAGTGTGTTCGGACTTCCCACTAACCTGCTGTGCCAACACAGCCTATCCGGAGACAAACTTCGTGTCTCTCATTTCCTGGGTCACCCTTCTTTTTATTTTGAGTTCACCACATAGAAACCGAAGTGAGAATCTGTGATTATCATTTACCAGAGTTTAGACAACACAGAAAGTCTTGATGCTTCTACTTCACCTTGAGAAAACTGCCTTCACATTTGGCTACCCCAGCAGTGGAATAAGAGGACCAGTGCCAAGTGAATACATCATTGCCACAATATGTGGCTGCTGACAAGACCATAAGGCTGAGCAGAAGATTTCAAAGCCCTGGGCCTGGACCAAGACACTATGCTGAGAATCTACAGTGCTGACTAGACGTCTGGGGGTGCAGTAAATGGTATCATGACAAACTATAATCTGGTGCTCTCCAAAAGGTCACTGAGATTACAGGTTTACCTCTGCCATCCCTAGGAACATTATTTCTGCTTCGTATTTTAGATGGTGAGTCCCTATTCCAGGAGCCTGTTAGAAGCAGGTGGTCTGTTCTGCATTCCTGCAGTCCCAGCAATCAGACCAACAGGAATGGCCGTGCTGGGGCAAGACTAAGTCATCTGGATAGTATGTAGAAAGCTTGTTTGGACTAATATCTAGCACATTGTCTATTTGCAGCTCTTTCTGCACTCTTCAGTCTCCAGTGCAAAAACAAATAAACAAAACAACACCTCTGTATCATTTGAATCTGGTCTGAAACATTGGCAATACCAGTAGCAGCATCTCAAGACCTGACTGGAAAAGGTTTTCTTCTCCTATGGGATTCACTTCTCTGTTATATGTTACCCAACATATAGTCCAGCAGTTCTTCAGAAGCAGGTTCAGGCTTTCTGATGCAAGGGCCCATATCCAACACAAATATACTGACTGCAAGAGGCAAGCAGATGAGTGCTAGAGGGCTATGGTCTTACCACATGTTCACTTGGGCAGCTCAGGCACATTTCCAAAAACCACGGGAATGTGCTTGTTCAGCCAAGGAGAAAAAAAAATCCATCTCAGAAATGAAACAGGTTGTTCTCCAGCACTTAGAGTGAGGGCTGGAGCCCACTAATAGAGCCCTCCGTCCAGGTAACACATCCCTTAGTCATCAGACTTGTCTGGAGACCGAAGCCTCAGCTTCTGATCCCCTCTGACCTGGGGCCCAGCCCAGGAGTGACTGCGGGAAGAACCACCTTGGCATCCCTCTGCTCAGGACCTCTGCAGCAGCCAATCCCCTGACAAAAATGCTCAGTAGCTCTGGGACCGTTTTACTTTCTTGCAGTTGTGCATGGTACCTATATTGGGTCTGGCTGAGATGGAGTTAATTTTCCCCATAGTAGCTCTCATAGAATCATTAAGGTTGGAAGAGACCTCCAGGATCATCCAGTCCGATCGTCCCCCCACTACCTAGTACCCACTAACCCATGTCCCTAAGTACCACATCCAACCTGTCCTTAAACACCCCCAGGGACGGGGACTCCCCCACCTCCCTGGGCAACCTGTTCCAAGGCCTAAACACTCTTTCCGAGAAGAAATTTCTCCTAATTTCCAACCTGAAACACGGTGCTGGGCTGTGTATTAGTATCTAAAGAGGTGTTGGTAACACACCGGTGTTCTGGCTGCTGCTGAGCAGTGCTGGCACACATCAAGGCTGTCTCTCCAACATTCCCCCTCACCAGCAAGCTGGGATTGAGCCAGATCTTGGAAGGAGGCACCGCCAGAGCAGGTGACCCAAACTGACCAAAGGGATATTCCATACCGTACGGCGCCTGCTCAGCAATAAAAACTAAGGAGGAGGAGGAGGGGTGCATTCATTATTATGAAGCTTGTCTTTTGGAGAAACCGCTACATGCACTGAAGCCCTGCTTCCGGGGAAGTGGCAGTTGCCTGTTGATGGGAAGCAGAGAATAAATCTTTTGTTTTCCTTTGCTTCCACATGTGGCATTTGCTTTCCTTTATTAAACTGCCTTTATCTTGACCCACAAGATTTTTACATCTTATTTTCTTCCTCCTCTCACACACCCCCTCAACGCTGAGGAGGAGTGATAAAGCAGCTTGGTGGACATCTGATGTCCAGCCAAGGTCAACCCACCACAGCCCCAGAACTCAGTGCTGGCCTTGAGGATAAAGATTCCAAGTAACAGCTTGGAGATCCGCATCTCTAAGCTCCAGGGAACCCTTCTACTCATCAAACAACTACATACCAGCCATGCTGCACTGACTTCTCCACAGTTTCACATGAATTGAGCTAAGAGCATCCACAAATATCAATGCTGGATCCACCAGCATAGCCAAGGATTTGGGAGGGTGGTAGTGTGCTCTGGTGAAGGGAAGAAGATAGGGAAGCATGAAGTACAGGCCCTGAATTTGGAAGGCAGTAATAGAGATGAGGAGGGGACAGAAAAGAATTGGAAATAAGGGGTCAGATAGGTCACTGAAAAGACCTTTTAGGAGGGAAAACTGTAAAATAAAAAATGAGGGAACCTGCTTCTAAATGTTGACTGGGGAGTACCTCAACGCAAAGGGCTGACCGTGGGATAGATGCTGCCCAGCAGCCTCCCATTTCCACAGCCCACATGCTGCAGGATTTATGGCTCCACACGGAATAATCCAATAGCTACAGCTGTTTGGCTCCATGAAATAAACTAGGGACAATTTCCCAACCCTGAGCACAGTTGGCACAACGTGTTTTGTGTCCACACATCTGAACTTTCTTACCTTCTTTGTCAGGTAGCTTGGTGCTGGACCAGTCTCCTGAGACTGAAAATTCTTATTGGCTCCAGAGTCATGGTCAGGCTCTCTTCAATCTCCTTGCAAGTCCACTGATTAATTAGATTGCCCTGGAGCTTGAAACCCCCTGCTCCCACATGAACATGGCCCCTCTGGACTGCAGCTGAACTCTTCAGGGATGCACGATGGATACAGAGCACAGGGTACCAGTTGAGACAGTTTTTGCAGAGTCTCTGAAAACACCATTACTCTGGGTGCCTCCCCACTGACCTACAACACTTCACTCACTACCACAGGACAGACAGCAGCTCCTGTAAGCCAGGAAGACAGAGTCACTCACCAGCCTTTGCGCTGTGCATTGAACATCTGGTTGATGATAAGGGAATGAATAAGCTAGAGGGCTGATGTGAACCAGATTGTTTGCGCTCTGTCCAAAAATTCCTCTGCAAGCTTCCAGTGTCAACTTTTGGCTTATCTTTCACACATAGGCTCTCTGGGCACTTTCTGGGAAACCAGGAGAAGTACGGATTTGCACCAACTGAGAAGTAGGATTTGTCATGCTCATCGTGCTATGCTTTCATCTGAGCAGACAAGTTTGGGCTTGATTAAGAACACACTCCTAGAGGTCGTCAAAGCGAGGAGAGGCACTCTCCCAAGTTCCAAAGCAAGCGGAGCAAGAAGAGGCAGAAAACAAGGGACTATGAAAAGGACTGTGCTTCCTACAGGGGATGGGGAAGGAACTCAGAGTGGGTGGGAGAGAAAAGCTGGAGGGTAGCTTAAGAGCCATGTATGAAGCCTCAGCACATTTCTGTCGTTGTGTCTTGTTCACTGTGGCCAAGGCTTGGGATTCAGCATTTGCATCTGCCCTGTCTGCCGTTTCACTAGATCCTGATGGTTACTGCAGAGCAAAGTCTGGCCAGTAGGTTGCTGTTGAATGCCAATCCCTCTCTGAAGGTGAAGCAGGTTTGGTTTTTTTTCCTAAGCCCTCTTCCTCAAAAATAAGTGAATAAAAAAAGTCCTGGCCCAGCAGGAGGGAATCCCACGTCTGCCACCCGCTCTCCGTTTCATTCATGAAGAAGGTGGGCCACAAATTCTGCACAAGCCCCAGTGCAAAGCAGCCCCCTTTTCCCCTCCATGATGGTTTTTTTTTTCACACATTCAAATGACAAATTTGAGAACAGATATTGATTTCAAAAATACTTTAAAATTTAATTAGGCCCTGGCTGAGTGATGTTCAGCATTCACAAACACCTCTAACTATGAAAGATGGGGTGTCTCGTTCTTTAACCAACCATCCTGGGCAGGACTTACAAGTCTCAGGACCTCTGGAATGACCACTGAGCAAATGAGCTTTCAAAAAGGAATTCCCAGTTTCCTCCTAACTGAGGCATAAGGGGAGGTTATTCCAGGGGAAAAAAACATCATGGATTGCTGAGCTTGTCAACAGCACTAGCTGTGCTGTCTGCAGAGGGCAAGAGGCAGAGCCCGTCTACAGCATTAAGGCCATCACAGTCTGATCCTTGGTGCCCAACATCAGCACTCTTCCTTTCTCTGCTCTGCCTCCACACAGCTGTAATTTGTTCCCTGGATATTAATGGATGCTTATAATGACTTCTCAAGATGAAACCTGGGCCCAGGATCTCTCTTATGCCCCGCTCTGGCCCAAATAAACCAGTAAAGGCATTTTCTATTTTTATTTTATATATATATAGCAGAGAGAATAATTTCTTCCCTTTAGAACTGCAGAGTAAAGACAATGAGTAGACATGGCAAGAAATCCTGAGGTTTCTTTGTAGCAAGGACACCCTGGAGAAGTCCAGGGAAACCTAACTGCAGCCTTTCAGTCCTTAAAGGAGTCTTACAAAAAGGATGGAGAGGGACTCTTTACTCGGGTAGATAATGATAGGACCAGAGGCAATGGGTTTAAACTAAAAGAGGATGGATTTAGATTAGACATTAGGAGGAAATTCTTCCCTGGGAGGGTGCTGAGGCCCTGGCACAGGGTGCCTGGAGAAGCTGTGGCTGCCCCTGGATCCCTGGCAGTGCCCAAGGCCAGGTTGGATGGAGCCCTGGTCAACCTGATCAGGGAGTGGCAACCCTGCCCATGGGACGGAACCAGATGATCTTTTAAGGTCCCTTCCAATCCAAGCCGTTCTATGATTCCATGGCAATTCAGGTTAGTCATTAAGAAAAATCTGCTAGCACAGGGCAGGGCTCTGGAATTAACTGTCTGAGGTCTCTGTAGCCTCCAACTCTGTAGATCATTAAACACCATCTCTTTAACTAGATATTTAAGGTAAGTCTCTGCTGGGAATGATACAGTTGCAATTGATGCTTTCTTTGTCCAGAAAGACAAATTAAGTAATGTTTCAAGATGCCTTTCAGTTTTAATTCTCTGTAGTTTCACAAATTGCCTTTGGGGCTAGCACAAAGCCTTGACTCCTCCCATAAAAGGCTACATAAACCTATGTTGCTTTTTTGGGAAGTCTAGCTGAAGCTGAGAGAATGGGAACCATTTACCTTGTTTTCTGAAGAGCATCTCTAGGCCACCTTCAAGGGCCGGTGCATCCACTGTACAGATGGCCATGGTGCAAGCGTAACTCTTGTGCATTCAGAGGCCTCAGTAATAAGCTCAAGGACCATGGTGCTCACAAGCTTAGTGTGATGGTAGGTGTACTGCACGACCACAACAGTCATTTTCTCCCTTCCAGTGCTGAGGAAATGGTAAGAGTCTACAACTTCAGATCCCAGCATGGGGAAAGATTCGAGGTCCTAGCATTATGTCTCACAGAGTCCCTTTAAAATTGCTAACGAAGGAGCCAGGAGGAAAGGAAAATCATTATGCTGTAATTCAACGTATGAAAGAAGACTGCGGAGACTGAGGGACCTCTTGAGTCATCTGAAAAAAATGTTGCTGTCACAGGTACCCTGCCATATGGTCCCATTCACACCTTTAATGCTACTAAAAAGCTTTTCCAGAATTGCATTCCTCTGATGCTTCAAAGCCATCTGCTATTTTTTCCACTTCAAAAGTAGCCATGACCCAACTTACATTCATTTATATTTGTGCCAACAGAGACCCGAAACCTAAATATCACTTTGTCCCTCCTGCACCTCTGTCATGCACAGCATAGAAAGCTCACCTCTCCCATCTGCCCCATACAAAGACTTTAGTCTCCATACTATATGAGAAACTCAGGTTTTGTTCTTAAAACAAAAAAAAGAATTACTACAAGTCATTGTTGACAAAACTGGCAATAGCTCTTAACAGAATGTCATACAAAACTAGCTCATTTTCTTATTAGTATAATTATAAAAGTTCCATTTCCTTCCTTCCTGTTCACACCCCTTCTCTACAGTGAAAGCAAAGATCTCTGTAATTATTACTGCCAAGTCCAAACAACTCAAAAGAAACATAATCTGGCATGCAAAGCATCTTCATTTACCATGTCTTTCAATGGCTTATTAAATATTCCACATACAAACACACTCACACGCACACATAGAGATGCTCACACAGGAATGTCTTTTTAGCACTGCTTTCTGAGTCTCCCCCAATGCCAAAGAATGAGTAAAGGAAGCTGGAGAATTCTTTTGGATCATGAGGTTGAAGAGACACAATCCAAGAAATGTCGATGTTGAAAGACAGAAAGATCTGTCAAGCCAAACTAAGGTGGCTCCTGGAGATGTCATCTAATAACTTGAATTCGTACTGCATTATATATCCTGAAGTGCTTTCAGACTCAGACTGTGGTTGCTGATTTTCTTTCGTAATTCAGCTGGGGAAGAGGGCAGTAGCCAAGCCATGTCGGTAACACAGCAGTTTTCAGGAAGGAATGCAAGCACAGAGTGAAATTCAGCTAAAAACCAACCCAACCTCGAGGAGGTAAATTGGGTGGGATTCATCTCACCCGTGTTTGGATGTCTGCAGTGTACAAGTCTCCATCCCAGCTGGGCACCCTGAGCTCTCACTTCAGTCAAAGGAGAGAAATGGCCACGTGTAGCACGGAGATCATTTAATCTGTTTTAAATATCTGCTGGAGATAAAATGACTCATACCCTGCAAGTGCCTGCTTCCCTCCGTTGGCTGCAAAGAGTCCAAACATAGAATTACTTGCAACGTAAACATGTAGGGTGGGATGTATAACATGTATTTTATGTTTACAGAGTGCATGCTTTCCCCTGAGACAGAGATTTGGGTTTCCACTCAAATCAATGGTGCAAAATCTGGCCAATCAAGCCAATGGAGTTTTAGGGGTCAGCCCCACCACGCAGATACAGATTTTATAGATATTATCTATTATTTATTTACTTTACTTAATTTATTATTTTTCTTTATTCTTGATACTGACTAGATCTCCATTTACCGTCATAAAAGCACGAATGCTCAACTAGGGGATGAATATCTACACTGAAAACATTTGCAGTTGTTTGAGATTAATCCCATTGCTAAAGCTAGGTGAGATGGTTTCCCACAATGAGATGGCATTTTCCCCTTAGGGCACATGACAATTTACTACATCCCATACCACGTTTTGATGTTCGAGCTTCGTCCACACAGCGATTTTACCTCCTAACTCAGAAGAGGTAAAACTGGCATCTCCAACAAACCCCTGGAGCATCATGCTGGGTTGCCTTTGCTGTACTGCAGCAGATGAGAAATAGCTCCAAGTTCTTACGGAGTTTCGAATTTCCCTGAAGATTTGAAGTGCTAAGACAGATGTCAGAAAATCTTGTCCCAGAAGAGTAAGGGATGTTTAGAAAGTTCACAGGGTTTGGCAACAGTACTGATGCCCAGACAATGGCTTCACATGATGGCAAAGCATCTTTACAGTATTAATTAGTATGGTTTCAGCTGAGATATCATAGAATCCTAGAATCATTAAGGCTGGAAGAGACCTCAAGGATCATCTAGTCCAACCGTCCCACCACCACCTATTAACCACTAAACCATGTCCTTAAGTACCACATCTAACCTTTCCTTAAACACCCCCAGGGATGGGGACTCCACCACCTCTCTGGGCAACCCGTTCCAATGCCCGACCACCCTTTCCGAGAAGAAATTTCTCCTCATCTCCAACCTGACCCTCCCCTGGCCCAACTTGCAGCCATTCCCCCTTGTCCTGTCACTAGTTATCTGCGAGAAGAGGCCAACCCCCAGCTCACCACAACTTCCTTTCAGGGAGTTGTAGAGGGCAATAAGGTCTCCCCTGAGCCTCCTCTTCTCCAGACTAAACAAGCCCAGTTCCCTCACCCGCTCCTCAGAAGACTGGTGCCCTTCACCAGCTAAACCATACCGAAATATGGTAACTGCTTCTCTGGGAAGTGAAAAGCTTCATTTTGGACTGCTGTGACTCAAGCTATTTCTGCTTTGCATTGGGAAGGGCAAGCATCACACAGAGCCATGGCTGGATATCATGTCTGAAAGCTTTTGGACATCCAGAGCTTGATTCAGGCCAAGCTTTATGACAGCATCACACCTGCCTCCAGCTCCATCACCTCCACAGTCACTGTCTGAGCAGGCACATGCTCCTGAGCCACTTGAAACAACTGTGGTCAGACAGCTGGATCAAGCTGAATGCATCTTTTCCACTCCTAGGCATACAGAGGTCCCATCTGAAAGTCCATTCGATGAGGAGCACAGCGTGGAGCACACATATCTCCAAGGCACAAATGCCAGAGGTTTGAACATCAGATTGGAGGTTTTTCAACACAAAGTCAGAGGCCACAGGACATTCCTTCTTAAGCCATGGCTGTATTATTTCATATTCATACCTTTCTTACAGAAAGCCAGAGAAAAGATTATGTTGATCTGAAAGCTCAGGCACAATTCATGGGGCTGATGGATTAGGCCTGACAACCTAGCAGGTTTGATTGGGTCATGGAAATATCCGCTGAAAGCCACATGAGCACATCTGATTTGGCAATAATAATTAAAAAAAAAAAAAGCCCTCAGAAAACCCCCAACAAACATTTGCTGCATGAAACCAGAAAAAGGTGCTTTGTTTTATGCCCTGAGTGGGGTGTTGCAGTTTATAGCAGATAGACAGAAAACATATGTGAATCATCACGTAGATTATATTTATATTGCCTAATGCTCAGGTTTGTTTGGTTGGCATTAACAACAACTCGTGGCTTCCTTTCCTATAATGCTAGTTTACTTTTAATAAAATCTTGCATTCACATCATCTCAGCCAAGCATTCTCCTGGGGCGGAGTCAAGGGCAAAGAAGGAAACCTCTGTGAAATTCATTTCAAATGTTCTCCCTCCTTTGTGCAGGGTTGGTTGTCTTTCTTCCCCCAACCCCCCCAATAAATAAATACATACATAAATAAATGCAAGATACCCACTGATTGCTTTTGAAGAAAAAACAGGGCAGGCGAGAGGCTGAGAAATGCTTGCCTTGTTTTTCCAGGGCTTTCACCCTGAGATGTGCTTGGCACGCCGTAGTGTTCATACTGAGGGCTGGCAACGAGTGCCAGCATGCAAATTTTGGATCCAAAGATGGTTTAAGATCACTGGAAAGAGCAACTTTGTCCTTCTCTGTGGTGATAACATTTGGAGCAGTGGGTGAGACAACTGGGAGAGAATGGAGGAAAAGGACAGGGAAGAGAGGGGGCTTTGGGGACTTTGAGGGGGGTGGACCCAAATTTGTTTGTAGGCATTTGGGGCACATCGCAGGAGGATAGTTCTTCTCAATTCCCAGTCAAAGCTAAACTTTTGGTGATAGCAGGGGTTCTTCAGCTGCAAATACAGGGTGAGCAAGGTGACTACACGCTCTTCTTGCTAGAAGTAAGGAACCAGGTGAAAGGAAGGGCAGGGATCTCCTATATCACAGGCTTCACATGTGCTGCAGGAATCAACTAGAAGGTATCAACAACAGAAAAGTGTAGTGGAGCAGGGATGGCTGAACATCAGGGCACAAGTCAGTCATCACTCATGGGCTTACCACAGTCTGATAATATTTGATGTGATGCCTCAGAAGTTACCTGCAGATCCTCTTTTCATGTTCCCGGCATTAGGTTTGGCTAGGGAAAGCAAAAACATGTAGGGAACTGTACTGTTATAAAGTTCTCACAAGAGACTGCTGAAACCTGTGTGTTCAGATGCTGATTCTTTAGAGCCAAGGAGTTAGGCCCTAGGACCTTGGTTAGACTTGATGGCACATCATGCAGCATTTTTGGAGGTCCATCTTGAGTCCATCCTCAAAACCAAACTCATGTATACAAAATTCAGCTCTTGATGCTAAAAACTCCTGAACCCCTTGAAATGTGCTGGACTTCCAGCCTGGGAAGATGCCCTTCCAGAGAAGGCCAATGAAACTGGTGAAGGGGCTGGAGCACAAGTCTTATGAGGAGCGGCTGAGGGAACTGGGCTTGTTTAGTTTGGAGAAGAGGAGGCTCAGGGGAGACCTTATTGCCCTCTACAACTACCTGAAAGGAAGTTGTGGCGAGCTGGGGGTCAGTCTCTTCTCACACATAACTAGTGACAGGACAAGGGGGAACGGCTGCAAGTTGTGCCAGGGGAGGTTCAGGTTGGAGATGAGGAGAAATTTCTTGTGGGAAAGGGTGGTCAGGCCTCGGAATGGGTTGCCCAGAGAGGTGGTGGAGTCCCCATCCCTGGGGGTGTTTAAGGACAGGTTGGATGTGGTACTTAGGGACGTGGTTTAGTGGGTAATAGGTGGTAGGGAGACGGTTGGACTAGATAATCCTTGAGGTCTCTTCCAACCTTAATGATTCTGTGATCCTATGAAATGCTGACAGAGAGTGAACAGAAAACCCATGACAACCTTTCAAAGTGTCTTAGCACTGCCCTGAAAGGCCAGATCTTGAGGTTGGGAAAATCTTCCACCTCCAAGTATTCACAAAAGATAGAGATGGAGGAAAACCGAGTTTTGCCCAGTCCATCCCACTGCACTAAGACAAGATCAGCCCTCCCTCATGCCAGACTGCTGGTTAGCCAATACCAATGACCTAGGAATGGTAACCTTCACCTGAGGGTGATGTAGGCAGATTCATCCAGATGTGATGGGGTGAGATGGAGGTGTAGGAAAACTAAGAGTTATTTCCCAGAGACATTCACTTAGCCAAGGCTAGGGATGCCAGCTCCTGACATTCAGTGTCTCCTTACATCCATTCCTCTCTCACATCAGACATCAGCATGTTTTTCCTAGCTTGCTGCGAAGGATTCTGTTTGTGCTGACAGGAGCAGTGAAATGGCTTTGTCTCTTACAGCAAGACCTGCTCTGTCACCCTCTTTCTCAGAGCCATGGGAAGCAAAAGCAATTACCTTTAATCTCCCAAGCCCAATCAATCCCCATTGCTTCTCCTCCATTACACAGATGTCAAACCAGCTGTGGCAGGAGCTGAAAATGGGCTTTGCATTATGTCCAGCTGTTAGGCAAATCACGGAGTAGAAAGACCGCATTTGGGATCTTTTTTCTTTTCAGTGCTGTCAGTCAGATGGAACAGCAGGTCCCTAAAATAGTTATGAATAACCATTAGCAGGAGAAGACTTTGAAAATGTTCCTTGTTTATACATTCGCTGGAGGGTCTAAATCCTGGTAGAGCTTAGAAAAATCCACCGTTTTCACTAAGCTTTCAACTCTGCTTGGGCAAGAGCTCTGCAGCACAGGATAATAAATAAATGTCATGCCACATGTATACACATTTTCTTCCAAGGCTGTTTTCAATTTCTCCTTTCAGGCATGTTTTGCCCTGATGGTTCCCTTTGCTGGCTGTATAAGAACCAGCTTCAGCACGTCTCTGAAAGCTTTCCAAACAGAAAGCTCATTCATGTCCTCAGCTCTGAGATGAGTAACAGTCTGCAGCCATGTACCTTAAGAGCCATAAAGCAGAGTGGACTGGATTGGAAAAGCTTCTGTCCCCCTTCCCACTGTGGTTTTTTTCATGGAAATAATATTCTGGAGGAACACAGAGTTTGAAAGCAATGCCAGCAGAAGGGCCCTGGAGAATCAAGTCCTCACATCTCTGAATTTAGCAGTTTCAGCCTGATCTTGTTGTTATTCTTGCTACGGACACACTTTACTACCCACACCATGAGGTGAGTCCACAGTGTATTCAGGACCACTAGATGGATTTCATCTGGAGAGCTGGGCTCTCTCAAAAGGGGGGTAGTATAGTAAACTAGGAAGTTCTCAAAGCACTCACCTCACCCACTTTGCCCTTGTCTGTAGGACAGCTCTCAGAAACTTTGCATGACCTTCTGATCTTCCCATGCAGGTTGCTGCTGGCAGATGTGTCCTTCAGCTGATGTTGACTTCTGGTCCATGGCAGCAAGCAGCTTAAGACCCCAGGTCTGCGTGGTGCCCACACAGCAGCTGAAGCACCAGCTGAAGCACCTGCTGAAGCTGAGACACCTGAACACCTTGAGGCAGATTAGTCCCAAAACCATCAATTCAAAGCCCTTGAAAACACTTTCCTGCCGTGGTCCATGTCAGAAGTGGCACTCAGAGAAGACACAAGGCAAAGCTCTCAGGGACATCAAGAATACCCTCGATGCTGATGACTTTTGGGACAAGTTTTGCCTGCAGTGCAAGCAGAGGCAGCCTTGCTGCTGCCTTGCAGATAGCTCACGCTGCCAAGCGTTGTGGCCACCCCGAAGTGGCAGGCTCGGTATTTCGTATGCGTGCTAAGGGAGTGATCGGAGGGATGCTTATTTGCCATAATTTCTTTCTGTCTTCTAATATTTCACTAGAACAATAAACTGCTGTGTCGTGTCATGTCCCCCCTCCCCTTTTTTTTTTAAGTGATATCATAGCAATAAAGCACTCTGGAGCGGATTTTATCAGACCGTTAATACGCAGCATGGGTGGGTAAAGGCAGAGGCCGCACTGCAGCACCTTCCCCAAGACACGTATTAATGGGGCCCGTAAAACACACCCCGTTGCGTCTTCTGGCTTAATTGTCAAATGGCTTCCAGATTTAAAGCCCCTAAAGAGAATCTTTTAGAGGTAACATCAAAAGCAACAGTAAACAGAGGAAATGGGAGCTGCCATCTCTGTCACCGAGATATATATCACGGAGGGGTTTGCCAATGTTTTCTCTCATATTTGCCCAATTCAATTAAAAAAAAAAAAAAAAAAAGAAAAAAAAAAAAAAGCCAAAAAATTAAAACTACCTAGTAGACAGAAACTGAATACACCAAATATTTGGTTTCCTTCCCAGACTGGAGATCTGCTTATGCTCTGATGGCCCTGCCTAGCTCGTCCCCACTTGTTGAATTACATGTGAGAAAGCAGAAAGAAAACTAGACCTTGCAGGTTAAAGAGCACTGGCTGCAACTTGTAAGAATGAAGAGCAATTTTGGATACCTCAGAGTTTCGGGGTGCCCACCATGAGGTAACTTGAAGATGATTTAAACTCCACATTATTAACTCCATCCCTTTGCCATGTCTCAGGCGGGGTACTTGAAGATCCTACAAATGTTGGCTCTGCTTCACCTTGTTTCAGCCTCCTTCTTTTCTTAAATACAATCTATAGCAAGGTGGTTCAGTAACTTTCTTCAGATGTCTCTTTTTTTCATCATTGCCTACTTCAGATCTTCTTGTAGTGATTATTGTGGCATCTGGTACTGATCACAGGCAGAGACACAACAAACTTGCTGGAGCACGGCTCTGGTGTGGGGTGGTCTGGAATTAGAGACCTCCTGCTCACAGTGTCCTTTGGTAACAAACGGTCCTGCACCCCGGATGGTGACCATCTCACACCATTCCTGAAAACACCCAGGCTTTCTTCTAAGTCCTAGCTTGGAAAGTTTCACCAGCAAGAGAAGGAGGGAAAAAAAGAAAATATTGTTTTCTGCTTCAACAGATAGCTGGGAACCATCTCTACTAGATTGTGTTTGTGACCTTCAGGGGAACCACAAATCCCCCATTTGTGGGACCCAAGACCTGTAAAATGACTGATAACTACCATTTTCCACATTTCATCTTCACTCTTCTTCCCTCCTCAGATTTTAGATGCCAGACCCCCCTCCACAACCAATATAAGCAGTTTCAGGGATTCCTAAGTGAGGGAAATACTAACCAGAGGAAAAAGTTATCTCTGTATTAACAGTATATAAAGTCTCTCTACGTTCATAGCTGACCTGTGGAGGTCCATGCTCACAAACAGGTACTTCCAAGACTATGTGTATCATTTTTACGCAGATGACTAATAAAGTCTACCATCAGTTTGCTCATAAAAGTGTATAGAAACAGATGACTTGCACTCTGGAATAGCTTCTTTGTTTCTGTGGACAACGAAAGGAGTTTATTGTGAGCAGCTCAGACAGCAAACTATCCTCTACAGATTGAAAATCAGATGTCATTAATGTTATCCTTAGTCCTTGCCCAAACTCTCCCTGAGATCCACTGCGATTCCAAGTGAAGGCTGAGAAACAAGAAAACTTGTGTGAAATCACCTTTGTGATTTCAGCTAACAGTGCCTGAAAACAGAGTGTAGCATCTTTAAGCTCAAGACACTGTTCAGTGAGGAGCATTTGGGAACATCCTTAACTGTTCCTACTAAAGAGGATGTGGTCTTATAAAGCATGAAAGAAGCAGAACAGCTTTGGCCATAGTCTTGTCTTTATAAAGGGACGCTGACAGCACATTCTGGCTTTATCAAGATGTGCCAGAATGCCAAAACATCAAGATGCTTTTTACGGATAATGTGGTGAAGAGCATGTTAATAATGAGGAAAGTTCTGCAGAAGGTTTTTGCTGGACACCTTTGTTGCACACCTGTGCTGTGAGAGACTCATCCCTCCAATCCCAAAAGAGTGGTGTATTTCTTGAGCATGAAATATGGTGCGGATTAGCGGGAAAGCTATGTCACAGAACCATAAAAAAAGAGAGCTGCAAGGATGAAGAGAGGTCATCAAGGCCTTTTCTTTGCCTCAAGGCAGGATCAGCTGCTCCTAAGCCATTCCTGACAGATGTTTGTCTAATCTGTTTTTAAAGACCTCAATTGGTTCAAGAATCACAGGCTCCCCAGGCAATCTACATCAGTGCTTAACTGGCTTTACTGTTAGCAACCAGCCTCTCAAGTTTAACAGAGCTCTCCCAGGACTCCGGTTAGGACCATGACTTCATGCCATGTTCCCTGAGGATGCTGAGAAGAGCTTATTCCCTTCCTCTTTACAGCCCTTTTTATATAGTCAAAGACTGCTGAGGGGAAACCCTGGATAATTCCCTCTTGCTGAACATCTGATGTCCGTGCTGTTGGCTAACCTCAGCTGTGCGATGAGCTCCCATGCATTCCTGTGGGGGTTACACTCACTCATGGGACAGCTAAATTCTCTCCTTCCGCTGTCTCACTCCTGGCCAGTAACTGTGGCACAAAAGCTGTTAGGTCTCTGCTCAGCAGCCTGAGGAGCAGGGAAGTCTTGCTGCCTGAGGGCTTGTGACAATGGGACACACTGAAAGGCTTGTGCAAAGATACCTGTGCAGGTGGTCCCCTTGGGGACGGTGATGTTTGCTCTACCTTGCCAGCCTGTGGCAGTGCCAACATCACCTATACCCTCTGCAGAGACCGTGTTGGCTCCAGTGGGTTTTGTGATTCCTGATCCTTGAAGATTTATTCTCACTTCTGAACTGATGCCCCGTGAAGACCATCTTTACCAGCTGCATCCTCCACACGAAGTGAAGGTCAAACTTTAACATGACCTATGTGCTTCCTGCCCATATCACTTCCCATCGGCCCATATGGTTGATCTGAATGGCCCCATAGGTTTAGCTTCAGCAATGCCAGATATGTTTAGTTAGCAAAAATATGAGCTGTCCCCCAGGTAGGGTACCAAACCTCCTCAAAGCCTCCTCCACTAGAAAGCTTGTGTGCTAGGCTGAGGTTGTCTAACAACCTGAAGGCTTGCAGCATGCCTGGTGGGCACATCTAGCAAGAGTAGATGCTCCCACAGTGCCATCTTTCTCTTCCTACCTTCAACACTCAGCCTGGGATGGCCATAATTTGACCCTCACAAGGCAGCATCCTGTATCTATCATTTCATCCCTTGTCTTATCTTTCTGAGAACTTAAAAATTCCCTTGACAAAATTCCAGCTCATTTGCCCATAGCCACGTCTCCTTCTATGATAAAAGACTGAGTTAGAAAACCCTCGAGGAATCCCATTACATTTCATGCTGGAAAAAACAACCAAGACTTGCTAGCAGGTCCTGAAGACAGATAATAATATATGAGGTGGATTGAGGCCAACAGCTGCTCCTGTTCCTCCTCTCTGCAAGGGTAGTCAGAAGGAGACATTTCCGACAAATTATAAATGACTTGCTGTAGCTGTCATCTTTCAGAGCAGCCGTGGAATATTGCCTCACAGTGAATATAACCCCTTTCCCCACCCCTGCTCCTCTCCTATCAAGAGTTTGGTAGCCTTTTGGTGTCAGGCCACATTGCCGGGCAGGAGGCTTCCCTCCAGCTCCCAGACTGCTCCTTCACTTCAAAGGCCAGCAGGGAGTGGGAAGTGTAACAGAGGCCACCACGTTCCTGCAGTGTATTTGCCTTGCAGTCCAGTTGCTGCACGGTTTTCCGTGTTAGAGGTACCAGCAGCCCCGTCCAAGACCTTGTCTTGCACTTGGGCATGCAAAGTGGCTCAATAGAAAACAAGAGCAAGTCATACACAGGAAAGGTCTCCATCATCTCCTAGGGAGTGTAGGCTTTAGCCTGCATCTCTTTTTCACAGGAGCTAAAAGTCTATCCCTTGGTTATGTCTGCACTGCAACTCATCGATTGCAGTGGGACAGTATGAGGATGAAGGCTAGTGTTGCTGCAAAGTGCTGGAAATGGGAAATTCGTGAGGTCCTGGTATGAGAAGAGAAACCACAAGGTTCAGATGCAAACCTGGGACAAAAGAACACTGGGATGAAGCAACATCACTAGGATAATCCAGTTTCTGAGATTTATCTAGTCAAATTCAGTTTTATTGCAACTCAGTGCATGGAGATGAAACCATCTTGGTTTGTTCACAGTAATTCAAGAAGAGTTACTATGAATAATATGCCGTGAACATAGTAAAAATTTCTGCCTCTCATGCAAGGACAAAGGCTGTGTGCACTTGTCTGTGAGGCACCTGTGCTTCTTCTTGAGCTTCTAGCTGAGGGAGATAGTGCGTTCTAATTACCTGCTTTTATGGCCCAGCTGGTGCAAATGGAATTCATTTAACAGGTCCTGCATTAACTTACCAGGAAGAATGGAGGTGCTCTGGGTGATTCTCCTCAAAACAGACTGAAATGAGAAGGGAAGTGAATTTATGGCATCACTCCATCACAGGCATTTTCCCAGTGCCACTGGCTTGCTCATGCTTCCTCCTGGTTTGTAGTGGATGAAGGTTTTGTTCCTGCTCTTACTGAAACTCAAGACATTCCCATGGTGCCCACCCCATGAAGCTGGGTTAACAAATGTTACCAGTGATGCTCCGTGTTGAGTTGACAGACCACCCTGTGCACTGACACACAGCACATGTGGTGCCTTCCACTATGAGTAGCAGGAGCTCAAACACTCTGGGCCTTAAAGAAGATATAATTCATTAAGGGGCTGTTGGAGTCAACAGTGATTTCTGTATCAGCTCATGAAGAGTGTTGGAGAACATTTCTGGACATGTAAACATGTTGACCTGTGGTTTGGGATCTAACAGAGGCCAAGAACCGTTCCCAACAAACAGTTGGGATGAAGCTACCTAGATGTGCAGGCTACTCAAATTTTAAAAGAGGATGTCATATGTCCTCAGGGTCACAGAACAGTCTTGTGCACATTTCGTTCATTTGCACATACACAGACATTGGGTCAAGTCCTTGCTATTTCAGGCCCCATGTCATAGAATCATAGAATGGTTTGGGTTGGAAGGGACCACAAGGATCTTCTAGTTCCAACTCCCTGCCATGGCAGGGGGGGAAAAACCTCCCCTAGACTAAGTTGCCCAAAGCCTCATCCAACCTGGCCTTGAACTCTTCCAGGGATGTGGCCTCCACAACTTCTCTGGGCAGCCTGTGCCAGGGCCTCACCACCCTCACAGTAAAGAATTTCTTTCTAATATCTAACCTATATCTCCCCTCTTTTAGTTTAAACCCATCCCCCTTGTCCTATCACTCTCTGCCCTGTAACCAGCCTCTCTCCAACTTTCCTGTAGCCCCTTTAGGTACTGGTAGGCCACAACTAGGTCTCCCCGGAGTCTTCTCTTCATGTCAACCATGAAAAGAGCAGTCAACTGGTAAGACATATGTAAACTTCTTTTCAGTCCTTTGAGTCCTTCGCTAGAAAGAAATTAGTGTGAGTTATTTCAAGAAGCAAAACCGTAAGGAAAAATTGCAGAAGGAAGAGATCACAAAAACCTTAGATACAGAGCTTCTCTACTTTTGACTCTTACACTTAGCTTAATATCAGCATACAAGTTTATGGTATTTAACTTTGAGCACGTTACAGTAAAACTGGTGTCTTCCTTCTCACTTGTATTAATGTGGCTTTCTAGTAGCCTCTAGGTGATTAAAAATACATCCCAAAACCCTGAAATGTTCCTCTTCTGACACTGACCTTTCCATTCTGAGCTGGGGCTGGTGGTTTCCCTCTGGGAAAGAACAAACCACATCAGTGGCCGGGATCTTCAGACATATGCTTACTTTTTGAAAGGACTTTTGTTGAAATACCATGAAAGAGTGCTCACGATAAAAATGTCCCAGTCACGATCAAAGGCCACACCACTCTTGACAAGGCACAGACACATAATAAAGTGACAGTCCTTACCCTGAGGAAGTTTCACAGGACAGCATTGAAGTCAGTGGAGGATACGTGGAGAAGGATAACTGCCTAACACCATTATTAGCTGTGCTACCTATCAGCTCAGGGCAACTCTTCTGAAGACATCTGCCATGGGAAGTGGGGGTGTGTGTGTGTTCATGTGTGGGTGTGTGCATGCCAATTGTCTTATAACCATGTGCTCTGAGGTGGGATTCACGTCTACAAAGTGCACATGGACACTTGAACCTCGCCAGACTTTGGCTGCATCTTCTGGTCTCACTCAGCATCTTTCTCTCCACTCATCCCCCTGCCAAAACCTGGGCACTTGATGGCTGCCAAACACGCAACAGAAACATCTGCCTGCCAGAAAGGCGCCTGCGTGGGGTCTGCTGTTGTTTCTTCTCCATGGGAGCTGAGAGCGTTTGGGGCTTGGAAGGGGTGCCAAGCTCCTCACTGCCGTTGCCCTGTGAACTCCTCCCTCCGCACCCCTAAACTCTGCACTGCCCTCCGTGACCACAGCACTCTCCTACTTCTTTCAGAATCCTACTTAGCCTCAGATGGAGCCCACTCCTCCATAACTCCAGAAGAGCATTTCTTTACCTCCTCTAACTGTTTCCCACCTCCTTTGCTCATTTTCACAACTCAACAGCAAAAGCCTCCACACACCGCAGTGAGCGAATGGATTACAGAAACCCATTAATACAGAGAAATAATTTCAGGACGACTACCAGAGGGAGGCACTGGAGAATTAGACTACTCAAATCTTGAAGCTTTTGTTCAAGAAGTCCAGCTTCCCTGGGTCTTGTTTCCCCATGGAAATGTTTTCTGTCCCCACTCTCATCTACCATATCTGTCTAGATAACAAACTTGGTAGGTCTCAGCCTGCACGCCTAACGCTTAACACAGCGACATCCTGACCTTACTTATACCTTACAGCCTTAATTGCAGTAAAAAAATAACGTCACTCTAGTCAGACAGAAATACCTTTACACAAGAGCCCCTTGGTATGGACTTCTCCTCACATCTCTACCTCTGGCCACGCGATGAACCCCTGGGAGTCAGAGCATCAGGCTGCCACAGCATGGAGGTAAATGAGTAAAGCTACAAATATTCCCTTTTCCCCTGCAAAAATGAAGGCACTTAGCAGCAGTCAGGAAGAAATCCCACAGGCTTGCGGTGGTCAAGACATAGTCCAGTACAGAAGGAGTAAAGCTGCGACTCTCGAGGATGACTCACTTGTTGTGCGCCCATCCAGGGACCAGTTCTGCTGAGCACCGCTCCAGCACACCAGCACAATCATGCCCTCCCCGACTTTCTTTTCTTTTTTATTTTTTTTATGGTCCCAAGCCAAAAAGAGAAGCAGCCCAGTTCCTGCAATGGCTTTCAAGGAGCAGGAGGGAGGGGAGATGTGTAACACATGTGTTTTGCAGTAGGACATCTTACCTCAGACCAATTCATCATTGTCCATCCACCCTGCTGGGCCCCGGCGGCAGGTCACCAGTGGAGGCCCCAGATCCACCGCCTCTCCAGAAGTGATCAAAGGGTTAGATTTTGAACAGCATAAGCTTTCCTGGATGGGATTACAGCCCAGCCAGAGCATGTGACACTGTTTGAGAAATCCTCCTTTGCATCCCCCTGAGGTGGACTCGTTTTAACTCCCCTCCTGCTGTGCCCAGCACCCAGTGCTCATGAGAGGCACAGTAGGGATGGTTTTGGAGGAGGACAGAGCACAATTTCCATCCCAAAATCCTGCAGCAAACTGGTGGTGCATAGGGCTCACCCTCTGCAGCAGCTGTCCTTACACAGGAACAAGAATACATCAAATGAAATATTCAGGTCCTAAACTCTGAATAAGTTTTAAAAGTGAGGTGAGACCAAACAGCATGCAGAAAAATTTACAGCAGAAAAATTCCACTGAGACCGACTAACACAAGCACACACTAGTTCTGTCTCATGGCATCTCATCCGTGTCGGGTGGTCCTGGGTGCCAGGCACGAGGATGCCAGGCACTGGTCCTCTATGGCTGTAACGGGATGGAAAGGTGAGACTCCTTGAGCTGGGTTTAGGGCTCCCTTGTTTGCAAGAGAGATTTATTCGGCAGAAAAAAAATGCCATTCATGGGTTCATCTTCTTCTGAAAGGTGAAGACTATGTGCCTGGAGCTTTGTAAGACTTCTGGGTGTGGAGCGGGCTGCAACAGGGTCCGGGTGGATTGATGGCTAGTGGCAGAAACAGAGAAAGAACACACATCAGCTGAGAATAACCTTCCAGGAAGGAAAAGGGAATGGGAAAGAAAACCCCACCGATAACTGGTCAAGGTGAGTGTCAGTCCGTGGGATACTGCAGGGGGAATAGGGGCAGCCTGTGAGGATACGTGTGGAGTGGCAGCCTGGGTACTTACTCATCTCCTGCGGTTGATGTTGACTACGCCTGTTTCGCTTGTGCCAGTGGTGAGGAGTGTCTCAAGCATACGGGACTAGGAAGGACCTCCTAAACAACATCTGTTGCTGTCTTAGCAAGCATGTGAAGCTTCACAAGTGAAACGCAGGCTCTCTGATGAATTTTGGCCTTCCCAGCTAGAAACTACCATGACTATGTTACCCCTTCTGCCTTCTTCTCCTTCAGAAAAAACCCCTTGGACTTTTCTCCCTATGCGTGCATGAGACTTTTCAGCTTCTTTTCCTGCTTCACTGGCTTGGGTGAAAGACTCAGCACGTCAGCCATGCACTGGAGTTGTCACGGCTTCTTGTAAGCACTCCATATATTACAAGGAGTGACTCCCACAAAGGCTTAAGATCCATGACAGCGTTTTCCAGCACTGCCTTGTTGCTTCCAATTACGCTGACACAGAACTGATGCAGAAAAGAAGATCCATGTCTCCCATCCAGAGACTCGCCGGAAATTTTCCCCCCTTACATCCTCGTCCATCGTCCTCCTCGTGGATGAGTTACATCTTTGGTGAGCAGCCGGAAACTCACACGTAAGGAAGAAATATGCATGTACTAAAGCAGAACATGTCATATTGTTTAGATGTTAAGGGCAGGCAACAACGTGGGACGTGGCATGAATCACAGCTGCGGCTTGCCTGGAGGATGGGGGCACCCCACAAGTGGCAGCTGGTGCTGATTATCCAGAGAAGTTATCCTTTTTTTTTTTTAATTCCTCCCATTATAATAGGATCCAGTAATTCATCCTCAGCATGAGCTGTGTGTCTGTTCTCTCTGGAATATCCCAAGGATGGGTTAGTAATCCATCACAGGGAGATAGTGAGATTTTTCCTCCTCTTTTTTCCTCCCCTCAGGTGACTTCAGGGCAGTCGATGTACTCCTACCACCTGAGCTACATGGAGACTAGCCTGGTGTGTTCAATCTCCGAGGAGAGGCATCGTCAAAACCAGTGTTTCTAATTAAATAAAACGGAAAGATAAGCAGATTGACAGGCAGGCAAAAAATGCAAGGGGTGGAGGTCTCAAAAATGCCTTGCAGTGGAAAAAGAACATTTTATATGATGGCAACTCACACAATATAAATCACAGATCAACTGCCTGCCTTAAGCTGCAACTCAAATAACCACGCATCTTTCTTCCCACTGGCAATTTTCACCCTGAAAGACATTAAAAAGCTTTGCAAAACCGTGCACAGATCACCACCAAGGTACCTCCACCTCTCCAATGAAATGTGGGGCTACCTAGCATCAAACAACTCAGCTGCCCGGGTGTTTGCAAGGAGCAAAAAGTTTCATGCACCATTTGAAATTATGCCCTGGGAATGTAACGAGCAGCATCAAGCTGGGGGATTGAGTTTTACTGGGTAGCGAAATGAGCAATGCAGTGGCTCTGAACGCCGACTGAATACACTGCATATCAATTTTAAAGATATTTGTAAGCAGCTAGGCATCTCAACGTGTCGCAGCTGATGGAAAGTATTGTGAGTACTCCTAGACAGCAAGTCCGACAGATCCTTAAACCGACCCAATGTAAACCCCCTAAAAGGTCATTCCTGCTAAGGCTTTCAAGCCAAATACTCCAAATCATCCACCGTATCTAAAATCCTGGATTTTAATCTTTATCATGAAAAAAAAGGTGTTAAAATGAGAGCTGTAGCAGCATCTGATCTTAACCAGCTCAGTCTGACATAAGAACACAAGCATAGACACGTTGGTTTTGGGTCAAAGATCCACCTAACTTGGTATGCAACCTTGGCCAAAGCAGAGAATAAAGCAAGTATACACTTGCACCCCCAACTCCTAGCAACCCCATTGTATTCGAGATATTTTCTGATACCCCAAGGTTTAGTTTGGGGGCTACAGCCTGACTAATGTACCAGGTACAAAGCTCAGAGGGAGCAGGCAGGTCTCACCTAGGGCTGTTGCGTGCATCCCGTTTCCCTCCACCCACCTTCTCGGCTCATTCATCTCTGCAGCCCTGCTCCTGGGTGTTGACAAAGCTGGCGTGTCCAGCCACGGTAGCTTTTCACCGATGGCTGCTAATACCTCAGCAACCCGTGCCGTGTGGTTAGAAAAGCCTGCAGAGCTCTGAAGTTCATAAAAATTCCTAGATTATTAGTTTAATAATAAGTCTAGTCTTTCCATGTCAGTACATTATAGACCCCCGGCTAGGCATTTTAAATCCAGGACTATGAGAGAATGTTGTAAAGTCTCCAGCCCACAAGCCTGTTTTTTTCTTTGAGAAAGAGGAAAATTAATAAGACAACCTAGAGAATGGGAATAAGTCCAGGAGACAAACCAAAAGAATGAGGGGGGCGGGGGGGAAGTGGAAAAAAGCCAGAGGGAAAAAGATGGAGGCTGATAAATGACTCTGTAGAAAGGCATATTGAGACTTTGTTTACAATCTCATGGTACCAAAGCATGCAGTATTAATAGCCTTCGACACCTTGTAAACTCAGCAAAACTAATTTTGCAGAAAAGAAGTCCTTTCCCAGAAGTCTCCTCTTTCTTGCTTAACATGCATTTTCCAGGGGTGACACGTCCTCTTTCATCATGACAGGAGAAAGGAAGCTGGACGGTTTGCCAGGACGCCTGGGGTAATGCCCCAGGTACTCTTGCAAAGGCAAAACACAAAAACAACTCCATCAGATCTTTAATGACCCCAACCACCCCATACCATTCTGCTGGGACAATGGGTCCGGAGGTGAACTCATAAACTCCACTTGTGAGGTAGCCCATCATTATCGTCCCAGTCTGAGGGATAAAGAAGCTGAGCAGGGTAGTCCAGGGTCACACAGAAGGCTAAAGTCAAAGCTAAGAAAGAAGCAGGGGCTGCATCCTGTGATCCTGACACACCCCACGCCCAAGCACGGACTGAACTGCAGTCTGCTCCTTTACCACCACATTCATGCAACTTGGCTGGCATGGCCATGCTGGTGTACCCAGACTGAAGTTCCCATCCTACTTCATCCAATCGACCAAACGTGCAGTGTTAGACCATATCCATGGTCCAAGGACCATTTACCGCACAAAGACCTTATGGCCAACTCACTGCTGGACATCAGCCACATGATGCCCAAGGGCCCCTGGGGGTAAACAGTGGTGGCTGGACACAGTGAGTCACCCCTGTTCCCCATATGAGAAGGATACAAGGGGTAGCATGCACTAAACTTGCTTCCTGGTGCACCCCAAAGCTCAGCTAAAAGCCCTAGCTGATCAGTCGCTTGCCTAAAAGTTGTCTGGGCTCAAGAGAAGGCACAGCCTTGCCAAGGACCACTGGCAAGGGGGGTCATACTCCAAGGTCTTTGTTCACACATTCCCCTCACTTCATGTCAAGGAGCAATGTGAAGGCACAACCTTCGGGTCACCCTCACCCATATGTGACGTCCTCCTGAAGGACAGAGGCAACATTCCCACCAGCAGAGACTCTGGGGTGGGACAGACATCAAAGGTGCTATCTTCGCTGATCCTGAGGATGTATACGCACAATGCTGAAACAAGAAAGAGTTTTGGATAAATAGATGTCAGCGGGCTTGTACAGGAGCACCAGCAACAGGGGCAGGGAAAGGCATAGAACAGCTTTTACTAAAAGAAAATTACATTCCCCCACTCCGCCAAATGAAACTTTTTACATGAAATTTCCCCTTGTTAACATCCTCTGTGATTTTTTTTTGTTGTTGTTGAGAATTTCTCTGATCGTTCTTGAAATTTTCCATTCGTCCCGCTCCAATGAACATCTCCCTGTACATTATGAAACACCATTTGAAAGAGAATGAGAAAAGCTACTCTGGATTAGTGGGAATGGCAACCATCTGCACTGTGGGAAACTGAAAATGAGGGTCCCATTAGAAGCTGGTAAAGCAGGATTACCCCCTTCCCTGCCCTCCCTAGGCTTGGGGTGATCACCTGCTCTAGGGATAATATTTGTCTGTCTTTGGTTTTGGGAGTATATTCTTCCCTAGAGTTGAGAAACTATGAAGTTTTGCTAAAAGAAGCAAATTTTCATCAAAAAAATTCTTGATTTGGAGGGAATGTTTTGGGTATTGAATTTTCTGATGAAAAGTATTTATGGGGGAAACACAGAGCAGGTCCTAACACCACAGACACCACATCTTTGTGTGCCTCCCTCTTCTGAAAAGGGGACAGAGGCACTTGGCTAAAGAAGGAGCTGCCCTTGAAGTGCCTCCTTTCAAGGGACAAGGGACTGACCCCAGCAAACTGTCAGGAGATCCAGTTTATGGGCCGTTGTCCACCTCCAGTTACAGGTCATTCTCACCTCCTACCACTGGTAACCTGAGCTAGAGCTCCCCAAAGAGAGACGGATTAGCTGACAGCCGTAAAAGTCAGTCTCAGAGCATGACCTGGCCATGCCTTCTCTGCCATACACCCTCCATCCGGGCTCCATCACCTGGCTGCAAATCTCACACACTCGTCTATGTCTCAGAACACACCACGTTTTTCCACCCCCACTGGTCTCCAGTGAAGTTTAGCTGATGACTTTCTGACCCTTTCGGTAGCACGGTGAGTGTCAAGACCAAAATCAACTCCCAAGTTCTCCAATGAAAACAAAACAACTTGAAGCCACCCTTCCCTGCTCGAGGCTCTCCAAAGGTCATGGCAGTCCTGCAGAGTTTAACCCTCCGCTTTCCACCACCCCTGCAACAGCACAACAGGCTCTGCTACGTAATAAGTTTGACTCAATAGGCAGGAGATGCACCAGTTCCTGGGTTGAAAGGTTCTTGCATAAACTGAATCAGTTGAGTCCTCTTCCAGCTGGAAAGATCAATTCTGTGGCTTAGTGGTTCACTGGTGAAAAACAAAACAAGCAAGAAGCAGCTCTGCAGGACTCTCCCCTCCAACTCGAACCTTAATCCAGATACTCGCCTGGTTTTAGCGGTGCTGTAGAGTTGGCCCCGACTTGGCAGCAATAAGTGTGCTTTTGATGGAAAGTAATATTCATGGCCCACATGCTGACTCAGCAAGAGCATTCAGTTCTTCCGCCAGCTCTTGGGACACTGGCTTGATTAGCAAGTACATCAGGCTGGTTGTATATTCATTAAACTATAGTTTCATGTGCTTGCTGTTACTGCGGGGACAGTGAAGTCTCTAATTACAGAGAGGAGCAGTGTCAGACACGTAGGAAAGAGCTCATCCAGTGCTTTTGCAGCAGCACTGTACTCAACCTTAACAGTCACCTATGTTATGCCAGCATAGAGTGGGACTAAACACCTAGCAGAGCTTAGCTGGAGAGAATGAATAATAGAGAAATCCTGGTCATGCAGGAGATGTTGGGGTGGACGATAAATAACCTTTGGCTTGCGAAATCCTGACAGAGTAGAGGAGGTTTGAGGCCCCTCTAAGCCACTTCTCCTTTGCCAAGCCGTCCCAGTATTTACTCTGTGTTGCAAAACTGTGGGACATGCAAGAAAACTAAAAAAATGGTCAAAAGATGAAACCACCTAATCTGCTCCCAGTAATAATGTAAACATGAATCTATAACAGGACATGCACACTTCCACCGCTCAGCTCCAACACAGATGATATTTGTTTATGTTTTGGGGGGACTATACGGGAAACAGAGATTTCCAGCCTCCTGAGAACTGACCTGATGAAACTGGGAAGGTATCCAAAAGCATCTGCCGTGTCAGTGGAGGGTGAAGGAGGAAGCTCGGGGAGATTTTGGCATGCAGAGCTGGTTGAGCAAGACTTCCATGGTGCTGCTGGGATATATAGTCCAAAGGCAGCGTAATAGGCTTGTGGCTTCTCCCACCTGCCTAAGACCTGGCATCCAGCTTGGCAGCGATAGAGCTGATACTCTCATGAAGAATTCAAGATGAAAACACGGGGTTTAACATTTAATGAGATGGTTGTTAAATGTCAACGGAGTATGAACTGATGAGAAACACATTGATGTCTAATCAGCAACAGAGACTCATCCACGGCTGTTCTTACAGTCAAAGTTAAACGTTTTCAGGAAACAATCCGTGCATGGTTCTGAATTTCAGCACAGGGTCAGACTGGGAACTGGTGATGTTCTGCTCTCCAGACTAGAAACACAGCTCTCACCTTGCCCCAGCTGAGCAGGCTCAGACTCTGTTGTCTCTCCAGTTGAGAAGAGGAGAACATAGCAGATACTTGTTAAGTGCTCCAGACCTTTGGAGCTGCTCCTGAAAATGGGCAGCGAGGAGATTCAGCCATTGAAAATCTTCATTGGTCTTCCTTCAGATATCCAGGAACATCCAACTGCCTTTGGACTGACACCCTTTGCCATTGAATAGGCAAATTTCACTGACTCTAAGCCACCACCTTCCCCCTTTCTTTTGCTGCCAGGCCCACCAACCTTCAGGTTTGTGGATATTAAATTAGAAACATGGTACCATGGCAGCAGCTGTACCCTTTTCATCAACTTCCTGCGAAGCTTGTGGTATGCATAATTCCAAGAAAGGAGACAGTGGAGACAGTGTAAATTCAGCTCTAACCCCATTTCAGATGGGATGAAGTCAGGCTGCATTCAATAACCTTACAGTGCATTAGGCTCTGCAGGGCCTTTAACCAAAAACCTGTCCATTCTTGTCCTTTGCCTTGGTTTCCACCTACATGAACTATATTAAAATAAGTTTCTGATCTTCTCTCAACAAACCTCTGCAGTGACATCATCTTCTGACAGCATCTGTGCCTCAGAATCAGGAGTCATCATACTGGGTGTCATTGTCTCATCACATGTAATCCACTAACAGCCCTTCATCTCAAGATCTACCATTTACATCTGTTCATGAAGTTAAAAATACCATCCCCAAGCCTATTTCCTCTTTCAGTGCTTACCTTGAAATATTCTGGGTTTCATGCTTTTCTGTAGAGCTGGTCAAAAGAGCCCCTGGAGTCCCTTGACCACCAAGGGGCTGCCCCAGAGCCCCAGAAACGTGCAGCCCTGACAGACTGGAAAAGGTTGGGGCTTCAAGCCATTGCTACATCTCTCCCACAACTCCTGCTTTGAAAGGTTTAAAGCAGCCTGATTGCGGAGAATCTGGCAATGTGGGAGTTGTTATAGACACCCATGGACTGCAAGGACTTCAAGGGAGGAGAGGAGCTTAGGAACTGGGGCTATTCTGCTCTCAGCTCCACAGCAGTCCGTTTGGCCAAGATGTGAAATCCTGGAAACTGAAGACTCTCTTCCCAACCCACCAGGTGGAAACCCAAGCAAGACGAGCTAGAAATATGCCAGCTTTCCATCAGATCCTTGATGACATTCAACTGCCTCCATGGATCATTTAGATTTCAGCTGTGGGGTCTGTGGAGGTATTGTCATGGCAGGAGGTATGGATAAATCTGAGACAAAAGAGACAAACTAACAATCCCCTGTAAACAGGGGGGGGAAAAATATCTGAGGATTTAAAGGGAAATAATTAGTGCTGGACCCAACCCAGGTCATTTATCTAAAATCCCACATACCTTGGGGGCCTCATCTGAAACATGTCTAGCTTTTTTTTTTCTTCTTTCTGTTGTTTTAACCAGACTGAAGGCTACAAGACAAAGATTTGAGACACTAATAACTGTGGCTGATTTCTGCCTGGATTTGTTTCAGCCCTGTGTCTCCTAATGCTAACCAGCAAAACGAAAAAATAATTAATAACACTCAAAATTCTCCACGCTAAGCGTGAAGTGCCATTGTTTCCTTCACATTCTTCGCACTGATTCTGCAGGGCCCCAACCCAACAAAGCAATCAAATACATGTGTAACACTGACAGCCTGTCTAGCAGCTTTGGCTCCAAGGAGCTCAAGGCTAGTATTTAATCCAAAAAGGTGCCGAGCTATTAGTTGACGAACTGTATGGACGTCTTGAACAGGTTCTTGCTTTGGCCTTGAGTATGACCATTTGTGACTTGATCTTTCATGTAGGCTTCCATGTTTACAAAGCTGGCCATGATAATCCAGTCCTGAAGCCTTAGATGAGCTTCCAAAATAGTTTCAAGGAGGGTATTGGTTGATGCAGACAAGGTTGTGGGGTCTTCCTCAAAGTTTCCCTTAGGTTGTATCCATACGGGCAAATCAAACAGCACCTGGGATTATTCCCAAGCATGAGAGCTCCTTCATCCAAATGGTTTAATTTTTAGGATGCTCTTGGCACCAGTCAGGTCTGGACCACCAGACTGCTTCAGGGACACCTCCCAGGCACAGCTCAGGAGGTAGCACAAGCCAGGGACTCCTCCCAACAGACAGTTTGGAAGCAACCATCTGGTTTTGGATGGCAAGAATGAAGAGCAATATGGACGCAAGACCTTCCTTGTCATTTGGCCTCGGGGCTGGAGATCACCACTGGGCACATTTAATTTACTGGTGTAAACCCAGTGACTAAATCGCTCTCTTACCCTCTCAGTTACCCAGTGGGAACGTATCATGTGGCAGAGGTGTTTATAAACCTTCATCCATCTGGAAGTCATTATCTCAAAATGAAGTTTATTTGAAGAAATTGTATGAAATGATTACATGTTATTTTTACCTCGGCTAGAAAGCAAACTGTTGTACCATTGCTGGGAGCCTGCCTTTGGTCCAGATTTGTTTCACTATTTTATCTAGACTATCAGCATCAGGGTATGGCAGATAATTTGGCTGCTTTGCTACAGTTGTCTGGTGGTCGGACATAATTTATTAAGAGTTTGACTCTTTATTTAAGTTTATTTGTTGCTGTTTCTCTTCTCCATCTTCTGTTAGGTTTGTATATTACCCGTCTAAATTGTCTCTTTATTTACTTTTTGCGTTTTGCAGGGAAGATTTGAAACGCATACTAAAGTCCAGAAAAGAAAGAGAACGAGACTGCTAAAAAATATCCCTGATAGGTTGCCAAAATACTGTCACTTGTGTTGTGTACTGGGAAAAAGCTGGACTAGACAGCTGTGGGGCTGATTCTGCCCCCAGTGAAAAGAAAATGGGGAGAAAAACAACGGGGAGGATAAAGCAGAGTATTGACCTTCAGCCGATTCATAGACTGAGCCGATTCATAGTATTCAGAGTATTGACCTTCAGCCGATTCATAGTCCAGAGGTTGACTTCTAGGATCGTGTAGCCTTACTGCAGACCTCCACACCACTGATTAAGAACTCACGATCGAGCAAGAGTTGTCCCTTTTGAAGGGAAAAGTAACTTCTTGATTTGAATATGTTAACTAGTTGAGAGTCAGATCATCCCCTACATTATGTTCAGTTCTGGCTCCTCGCCTTGCAGATGGTGCCTCTGCAGCCTGCCCTTTCCAACCCATCTGCACCACCGAACCCTTGTGCGGGAACCTCTTTTCCTCTGATCTTGACAAACACCATCCCATCCCGATGAAATTCATCCTGAGCGAGTATCGCTTTGATCACGTCTCTTCCTCCCCAAGCAGCTCTCCTCGGATTCCCCCATCTGTGCCACATCCAATGTGAGCCGCCCCTCCTCCGTCTGAAAGCCTGTCATCCCTCCGTCGGCATCAGGCGTTCCACGACACCAGGTTTTGCATCTGCTGCCCATTTCAGGTTTCTCAGACGTATGCCTCGCTCTTGGCCAGAGCTTGGATTCGTCAAAGCACATGAGCAAATGAAGTTCAGGAGACGGAATTACTCAAGTGCTTTGACATCTGGGGCTGGTGGGGTCCTTCCATGCCCCACCCAGGTTACATGTCAAGAAGATAAAAAGGAAAGCTTTTGGGGTCCATGCAGCAAAGGGGCACCATAAGTGAGTGTGAACACGATGGCCGAGACAGGAAAAAGTTGTGAAGTGACTGACCTGCTGATAGTTAGAAGTAGTTTTAAACCATAATGTGTGTCCTCTCTGTGCATCGTTATAGCTCACTACAAATCTAACCAGTATGGTTGTTTTGTAGAAAAGCTTTTTTTTTTTTTTCCCAAATGTCAGAAGATCAAGAAATCCCTCTTTTTTATTTTTTCTTGCACATTACAAAACTCACCCTGGGATCACATCACAGACCAGAACCAGTGGTGTGCTTCCCTCTGGCCAGGGACCATCTCTCTCCTGTGTTTGTACCATGACCAGCACAGCAGACAGTTTCTGCCATACACAAAAACTACAACAATTTGCTTTTCTATCCTGTGGCCACATTTCCACCACTCCATAGCGATCCCTTGACTTTTTAGCTAAATCTGTTTCTCAAGCAAGATAAATGTCAGCGAGATCCCATGATTTGTATACTTTCAAAGTTTCCAAGCCTTTCCTTATCGGCTTGATTTTTCTCTTTATTTTTCTTACTAATGACATATTTGGAAAGGAATTCCATATTCTGGCGGGTTTAGAGGCATTTATTAATTACATCCTGCTCTTTGTTTATTAATGAGCCTGGGTTCTCATTTTCCCCTGTTATAATTGTAGAGGGCTTTTATTTCCCTTAGCCCTCACACACTTAACATTAGCTCATAAATGTTTCCTTTCTTACGCCCAGAGATTTTCACTATTAGTTTAATTGACCAATGGCTCATCTTAAGTAGGGAACTGACTCATTGTGCACTGCAGCTGTCAGCAAGTCGACTAATTGATAATATGCTCGCTGGGGCCAAGACCAGCACAGCTTGGGAGATAAATAGAAAAGAAAGTCAAGACTGGGTTTCTCCCGTGTGTTTGCACAGCTCCTAGCACAGCACGGGCCAGACCTGCCCCGAAGCTGTGAGGTGTTACCACAGTAGAAATAATAAGAAGAATAAATAATAAGAAATAAAAAATAAGAAATAAATAATAAGAAAAAATAATACTAAGTAATAAGAAATGGTGGAGGTGTATGTTCTGGCTCCTTGCCTTGCAGAAAGTGCCTCTTCAGTCTGGAGATGTATGAAAAAGATGGGGAAATGTTGCCACAAAAACATAGTCTAGCTGTTTTTTAAACATTTTCCAAGTTTTCAGGTGACCTATTTTCCATGTGACATAGAAAAGTCTTCTAATGAAAACCCCAGCTGCACTTGAGAAACGCGTTCTCTGGTTAAAAAATAAATAAATAAAAAAATTGATGGCGATGTCATAGAATCACAGAATCATTAAGATTGGAAGAGACCTCAAGGATCATCTAGTCCAACCATATGTCCAAACAAGGTCAGCATTGTTGGGGTGATGGGCACTGAGGAAGCTCTTGCGAAGGGAATGCTACAGATGATAGCATAGATGATATGACACCAAGCTGGGGGGAAGTGTCAGTCTGCCGGAGGGTAGGATGGCTCTGCAGAGGGACCTGGACAGGTTGGATCGCTGGGCAGAGGCCAACGGGATGACGTTCAATGTGGCAAAGTGCCAGGTCCTGCACTTTGGCCACAACAACTCCAGGCAGCGCTACAGGCTTGGGGCGGGGTGGCTGGAAAGCTGTGTGGAGGAAAAGGACCTGGGAGTGTTGGTTGACGCTCGCCTGGACACTAGCCGGCCATGTGCCCAGGTGGCCAAGAAGGCCAATGGCATCCTGGCCTGTATCAGGGATGGGGTGGCCAGCAGGAGCAGGGAGGTGATTGTCCCCCTGTACTCAGCCCTGGTGAGGCCGCATCTCAAGTGCTGTGTCCAGTTTTGGGCCCCTCACCACAAGAAAGACATCGAGGCCCTGGAGCGTGTCCAGAGAAGGGCAACGAAACTGGTGAAGGGGCTGGAGCACAGGTCTGATGAGGAGCGGCTGAAGGAACTGGGCTTGTTTAGTCTGGAGAAGAGGAGGCTCAGGGGAGACCTTGTTGCCCTCTACAACTCCCTGAAAGGAAGTTGTGGTGAGCTGGAGGTCAGCCTCTTCTCGCAGATAACTAGTGACAGGACAAGGGGGAATGGCTGCAAGTTGGGCCAGGGGAGGTTCAGGTTGGAGATGAGGAGAAATTTCTTCTCGGAAAGGGTGGTCGGGCATTGGAACTGTTGCCCAGGGAGGTGGTGGAGTCACTGTCCCTGCAGGTGTTTAAGGACAGGTTGGATGTGGTCCTTAGGGACATGGTTTAGTGGGTACTAGGTGGTGGGGGGATGGCTGGACTAGATGATCCTGGAGGTCTCTTCCAACCTTAATAATAATAATGATTCTATAATGAAGGCCAGCATTGCCCTGGACCAGGAGTTCCTTTGCTGGTCAGTAACTGCAAGTGGGCTAACCAAACAAACTCACAGGCAAGCCATCCCCTCAACGCATTAGCAATGTATTCAAACACATGTCCAGTGTTGGATGCCACAGGAAAACAACATCAGTGAGCTTACAAGCATGCTCCAAAGCACTTTGCTGATGCCAAAGGTGTTGCATCTCCACATGAGATGAAGCTGCCTGTACCCTGACACTGGTTCATCAGTAAGGTAGGATGGGCCCATGATTCCCTGCAGAACGGTAGAAAGCCTAAGCTTAATGCAACTCATCCTCCTCACCATCAGGAGGACAATTTGGAAGTCAGAGCCAGATCTCATGTTGGGGCCATCTGCCCTAAGGTTGGCTCTGTCCCTCTTCAAGAAGAGCCTAGTAAATGCAATTTTGGAGGATATTAGAATGTCAGCAGGGATCTGGCCTGCAGCTCTGTGGTCGTGGGTGGAAATGGGGAGAGAACCAGTAAATGTGTCATCTGCCTTTGCCAGTTTTTCCTCTCAGTCCTTCCTGACCCTCTGGCCCTCTCCAGATGTGTCATGTCTTACTCACTGAGCTTCAGACATCAGGTTCCTCCACCACCAGGCTGGAGCACCCCAAGAATGCCCCCTGTGGAGCCCATAACATGTCCTCACCACACCACGAGATCTTGAAGACCATCTGATACATCAGAGGAGGCACAGCTTCTGGAGTCTGCTCCTGCTTGTTTTTCTCCTCCCTCGGCTGTGAGCTTCCTCCTTTAGACTACCCCTTTGATTTATTGTACTTTTGCACTTCTGAGCACCTGGAAAGTGTTTTTGTCCCATTAATTTAGACTTGGAAGGTTCAATGTTTCCCAAAAGAAAAATAAATCACTCGAGCTGGAAAGACGCACCCCACACAACCTCCTCCCTTGTCTGGGTTCCCTCTCTCCTGCCTTCCACTTTCTTTTCCCTCCTACTGTTCTCTTCCCCCTCCTCCGAGTGGGAAGAGGGGGTGATAAATGTGCCACGCAAAGTATGAACTTGACATACCAAGAGCAACAAGGTAATCCTGTCTGTCCAAACATTGTTTTGCTGAGCACCTAAATAGACGTCTCTGCACCCAGCACATTTCCCATTGTTGGAGATGAAGACTGTGGTCCCAGGAAAGAGGGCAAACAGCTGGAGGGGTCTAACTCTGCAGGGTCTGCCTCCACTTCTAAGACATTTGATGCCCAGAAGTTTGAAACACCTCTGGATGGTCAGTATTGGGCCGAAATTGTGTTTCCTTTAAGATCTCGCCAAAGGTGACTCTTCCAACCCAAAGGCCTCGAGGTGCTCTCCATTGCAATATCCCCTCTCCCACTCTCCCAGGTTGCCTCCTAGCTTGTTATTTTCCTCCTTGCCAGGAAGCAACCTATAGTAGCATTCACTGGTCTTCCTGAAGAGCTGGCAAACCACAAATCAGGCCTTTTCCCACTTTATCAGGAACAGACACACAGCAATGAAGCGTATCTACCATAGATTCATAGAATCATGGAATGATCTGGGTTGGAAGGGACTTCACAGCCCATCTAGTTCCCACCCCCTGCCATGGGAAGGGACACCCCCCACCAGCCCAGGCTGCCCAAAGCCCCATCCAACCTGGCCTTGGGCACTGCCAGGGAGCCAGGGGCAGCCACAGCTTCTCGGGGCACCCTGTGCCAGGGCCTCAGCACCCTCCCAGGGAAGGATTGCTGCCTCCCAGCTCAGCTCCAGCTCCCCTCCTGCAGCTTCAGGCCCTTCCCCTTGGCCTGGCCCCCCCTGCCCTGCAACCAGCCCCTCTCCAGCTTTCCTGCAGCCCCTGCAGGCACTGCCAGGGGCTCCAAGGGCTCCCCGCAGCCTTCTCTGCTCCAGGCTGGACAAGCCCAGCTCCCTCAGCCTGGCTCCAGAGCAGAGGGGCTCCAGCCCTCGCAGCATCTCCGCGGCCTCCTCTGGACTCGCTCCAGCAGCTCCGTGTCCTTCCTGCCCTGGGCCCCCCCGAGCTGGAGGCAGCACTGCAGGGGGGTCTCAGCAGAGCGGGGCAGAGGGGCAGAATCCCCTCCCTGGCCCTGCTGGTCCCGCTGCTGGGGATGCAGCCCAGGACACGGGGGGCTTTCTGGGCTGCCAGCGCACACTGCCGGCTCTTGTTGAACTTTACATCAGCCAACACCTCCAAGTCCTTCTCCTTGGGGCTGCTGTCCATCCATTCTCCACCTAGCCCATATCTGTGCTTGGGATTGTCCTGATTCACGTGCAGGACCTTGCACTTGGCCTTCATGAGATTCGCATAAGCCCATCTCAAACCTGTCAAGGTCCCACTGGATGGCACATTCTTGGTTTCTATGGTCAATACCATACCCCGACCCAGTCCTCCAAGAACACCGATTCCATGTTAAAATCCTGCTGTATAAGTTAAACGTTGCTGATATCTTCTGCCAGGACAACTCCTGCTCTGCAGTGGGCGCATTACTCCTTTGCTTTAGGATATTCACTATATACTCAATGATTAGGATTTTGTAATAACCTCCCTTCCCTCACCACTTGGACAAGTTGTTCAGATTTCTTTGAGTGATGAGCAAATGATGGACAAATTAGATACACTTGGCACTAAAGGAAGTGCTTCAAAATCCATGAAATGTTTGTCTAATCAAGATTTGTGTTAAAAAAAAATTAAGGATAGCCTCAATCCCCAAATTCAGACCTGTTTTAAGGTTTTCCACAACTTTCTTCTCCTCCATTCAGTACACGAAATACACTGAAGGAACTACTTCTGAGTTCACTTTATGATTTTATTACATACACTTTTTTTTTCCCCTGGAAATTAGATTTACGTAGTCATTCTGTCTGTCATCCGTCTGTCATCCATCTGTCCCCCACAGATTTCTCCACCTGTTACTTTTTCAACCAGCTTTGACAGAAAGCTAAAGGTCTCAAAGAAACTATGTTCCTTTTTCCACATTAAAATAAAGATTCAGAGAAAGGAGTGATTTCATTCTAAACAGTTTCTTCTTAATAATTTTTATCCTATTAGCTGATTTCTACAGGGCAGGTGATGTACATAGCAGATTGCAGTAGATGAGTTGTACAAAAACCCCAAGGGAATTCTAAAGGTGCAACAGAAAACAATGGACAACGTTAAAATAAATCAGTTTAACAAGCCATCAAATTTGAGGCATAAATCAGTAACAACCAGACTCTGCTTGCTGCCATTCTTTGTTCTTCTAGTTTCCGTCTGGAGTCCACTGAAGCCTACTAGAAAGGTAATTCTCTCTGGTATTTCCAGGTGGTCTAGAAATATCTGAGTAGAAAGTATTGGAAATTCTTCCTAAAAGTCCATTTTCACACGGTTTCCAGTGGTGTTTTGCATGCCGCCATCCCTAGGTGCAGTGTGTGCATCACAACCAGTAGGCAAACCATTTCAGAATGGTACTCAGTCCAGCACAGAGGCCAGAGCAACCAGTCCCAGATGTGTTTAAACTGGTGGTGACTTCAAAACCACCACCTGTCCTGATAGTGACATCTGTAAAAAAAAAAAAATAAAAATGAAGTAGGATGCTTTCCTCTAGACTGGAGGTTTGAATTGCTCAATGATGTCATCAAGAGCATATTTAGGACATAACTCATCTTGACCTAGACTTTGTCAGTAAGTTAAATGAATTGCATCAGCATGTGTTTGCTTTTCTCGCTTATACTAAACATAGAAGTAATGAAAGTAAATGAAACTGAAACCCAGAAATCACTCCCAATAAGAAAATTATAAAGAATCCAGTTCTTCTTACTTCATTCCCTGCTGCCCTTGAGAAGTTACAGTATGGCATTCAAGAGCATCAGAAAGAGACTTGTCCAATTCCAGAAGTGCAGCTCAGCAGAACTTCATTTTAGTCCTGTCTTGATGAAATTCCACTGGACTGAAAGGTTTTCCTGGGGGAAAGTCAGCCTAAAAGAGCAAAAAAGCAGGCAAGTTTGTTTTATGAAACAAGACTAGCATGAGTGCTCTACCTGCAGTGCCGTGAAGTTGCACAGAGGATATTAATTTCCAGAGGGACGTGGGGAGTGCGGTAGGTTGCATGTCAACGGGGGTGCTAGAATAACACTACTTACACACTACATTGCTAAGGAGACCCACTTGGGAAAGCACAATAAATAACACGACTGCTTAATAGCTCTGTAGTGCCTTTCATCCAAAGATCTCCAAACACTGTACAAACATTCATTAGAGCTGCCACTAACCTCACGCTAAAGTCACTCTATCTTTGCCGCGTGGCAGATAAGGAAATTGAGGTTACGCTATTTCCAGGAGCTTGTGACGGTGCCCAGAGTAACAGCCAAGAGTCCTGCCACCTATTCCCCTTTGCCCCATCGGAACGATGGAAAAAAATGGAAATGCAGGTCCGAGTCCATGGGAAGCCCATACTTAAATTAAGCAGCACTCCAGCAGTGTTTTCTTCTGTTTCTCCACCAGGGATAAGTCAATCAGCAATGCAGGAAAAAAATATGGAAGATATGATGAGAAAAAGTAAAGAAATTGCGTAATAGAAATATGTTCAGCTCAATGCATGGTACATTTACAAACACTTGGAGCTTGTGTATCTGACCCAAGACCTACGGACATAAATGACCTCCTATATTGGAAGCTGGAGACTGTGGAGGATACTCTAGAGCATCAGCTTGTACTAGATGTCTACGAGCAGGTAGCTGAGCCCCTGAGGTCTGAACTAGATGACTGGAGTCTGCCGCAGTGCAAAGGGGCAGCTTGAAGTACAGATCATCCAACCCAGCTGTTTGCCCTGGTGTTGGATGAATATTGCCAGGGTGAGGGTGATCCTTTCCACCATCTGTACCAGGCATTTAGGTGGTGAACTCAGATGTCAACTGCGATGCTAAAGACACTGAAATTTGGGCAGAGATAAGACTGGGATTAGAGAGTGTCTGTCCTTTAGGCATATCCATACCTCACACGTTGGAGAGATAACATCAGACGCAGGAGCAACCATGGGAGAGATGTAGGGGTAGATTTAGCATTAACAGATTTCTGGCTGGATGGGTGTGAAATTCAGGATAAATATCTCTAGCTAGTGTTACTGCACCTATGACACATTACAACACAGCACTGTGGGCTCCTGAGTGTTTTGAAGTCCTTGAGTGGTAAGGTACAACAGCAGGCTTCTACGGTTGGATCCAAGTGCCCACACATAGGCTTAGGCCACATCTGAAAAATGCATATACTTAGTCTTTTGGACAAGATGTGTCAGACAAGGTGCCTAGTATCTGGAACTACTGCTGCTCCTCAACCAGAGCACATTTACACATACAAAAGTAGGAATTAAGTAAGCACAGAGTAGCTTGCAGCACAACTCTCCAGAGAAGCAGAGATTTTCAGACAACAGGGCACGGCTAAATAGTGGGTTTGTTCCCTGGGTTTCTATTGCTACTGAAACTGTAGGTCTAAATGCTCAATAGTCTTTAGATCCTGTGTGGAGCCAATAGCCTCAGCTCAGAAAGCTGATGAGATTCCATGGGACATCTGGCTGGCAAACGTGATACAGGACAAAGGAAGTGCTGAATCTTTCTCGAGATCTTTACTGTGAGGGTGGTGAAGTAGTAGAACAGGTTGCCCAGAGAAGCTGTGGAGGCCACATCCCTGGATGAGTTCAAGGCCAGGTTGGATGGGGCTTTGGGCAACCTGGTCTAGTGTTGGGTGTCCCTGCCCATGGGAGGGGGGTTGGAACTAGATGATCTCTGAGGTCCCTTCCAACCCAAACCCTTCTATGATTCTATGATTCTATGACCTTTATCAAACAGTTGTGAGCTGTGAAGCAGCCTTGGTTTCCATAGAGATCACCAGGAATTCAGGGAAAATCTTTCCAGCTCCCAAGAGAAGGTCCTTCTGTGAGGGACACCTTTGTCCCATAGCAATACCAACATCTGAGTGAGCAAAGACCCATGAACACTGATCCATTTGATTCAAAGCCATGATAGTCCTCCCTTCCCAAGCCCCAACTATAATGAAACAGTCTGTTAACTCTAGGTTGTTGGGTTTTTTAATGAAAAAAGGAGGAATTCAGATTGTTATGTTTTCTGACCTATAGCTAGCAACACATAACCCCCACTCTCCCTTTGCAACTCAACGTTTGCGTTGATGTTAGTGTAATGCAAGATGCTGAGGAAGCGATTCCTCACAAATATTATGATGGGGTTGTCATGTTGCGGTCCATGTGGAGTGATATATGGACTGAACAACAAACTGCCCTGCTGTGACCCAGCCCCAAAAGATGAGTCTGCCTTTAATGTCTACTCTGCATAGGCTGGGATGTTGTTTCATCAGAGCCAGTTCCTTTGGGGACCATGAGGGAGGAGGGACCAAGGTGAGAGAGGAACAGACAGTCTTCTCCCAGGGATGCAATGACCCATTACCGCTCTCTGTAAATGAAGCAGTAAAAGATGGTTGATGTCGGTCTCTCTGGCTGAAGATGCTCTGCCCAAAGGAGGAGCAAAGGAGAGTGGGAGCACGGATTTATTTGTGTACAGGTGAAGATTTACCTGGGAGTTGAAGGGGGTTTCCCCCCTCTGCTTTTTACCAAATAGTATGAGATTTCAGGGGCTATTCTGGTCCTCTTGAACTCACCCTCCCCCCGGACAGGGTGTGCCTGGTGGAGGTGACCCTGACTGTATAAAGAGGAGTCGAACAGCCCAGAGGAGCCCTACTGACAATTTTACACTCGTTTCAGACACAAAAGAAATATCAGACCTCTGGAATCTCTTAAAAACAAAGACACCTGCTTTAACGATATCCACGTCCAAGTCTGGGAGAGCTTTACGGGAATGTCTCCCACTGAGAAACAACTGTAATACCAAAACTCCCCCCAAACACTGGATATCAGCTCTTCCAAGGCTGGCTATAAACCTGTGGCCTTGTCCAACTTCTTTTTATGTTTATAGAAATTAAGGAAGGAAGAAAACTCCAAAAGCCCATCTGGTTGTCTCCTTCCTCCTCTTGAGGAAGATTCCCACCCCTGGAGTTTATTTCTGTTCTCTGGGACCAGGCTTTTGATTTGGCAGCTGGCAGATCACGTCCAGCCTGCCAGACACCACAGTGAATTCCTCCATGCAGCTCTGGAGCAGACAGCTTGGGGAGATACCATGAAGGTCCCATAATGATGAAATCCGGTTCAACCAGACCTCCTGTGTCCTTGACAGCAGTGTGGGATCAAGGAGAGCTCCAACCTGCAGCAGGACCCAGCAGCTCCACCACTGTCTCTTCTTGGTGCACGCAGAGAGGAGCCATCTCCTCCCACCCCAGGGTACAATGGCAACCCTGGGTAGCAGCTCAAGCCCACATGGAAGACCCACAGCATCATGGGGTATCTTCCCATTTCCAACTGGAGTGAGCCACCAAACTCCATTTTTGGATCCCAGGACCACCATGATTGTCTTTCAGTAGGCACCCCAAGTAGGACCAGGCTGCTGGTGCTGTAAAGATGCACAAAAGGCTGTGGTCCCTCTCCCTGTGGCTCAGACATTTCTCTGGCTGCCGGTGCCTTTGAGCTGCAAAATTACCTCCCATGGCAGTGCTCCAAAACCAGAGCATTTGTGCAACAGGCTTCCCATGAGCACATTTTCTCCAGAGGCATGAGGATGCCTGGGGACTCTGCTGCTGTGGGAACCTTCAGAAACTAGCAATGACCCAATCTCTCTTAACTTGTGGCACATTACAGTTGGTGTGTTGGTACTGACATGTGCTACAGGATGATTAGGGTGATGTTTTGGGGGTGAAGAGTAAAGAATAAATGTTCTTTGTATTGGACTCCATTGAAAAGTTGTTTGCAAAAGCAGAGGACTGATCTCAGTTATGTTCCTTTCCAAGTTTCAATCTCCTGTCTCAAGTTTCTCCGCCTTCCCTTACCACCGTGGACCTTACCACATCCCTTCTCAAAGCACCCACTGAAGGCCTTCAATGGGAGCCTTCCAGGGCTAATCCTAATGTGCCTTGCCCCAAGGGGTACGGGGGAGACTATGCCACAACAGTCCTTGCTGGGAATCTGGTTCTCCAGCCACTTTCACTGTGGCAGAACATCTCCAGCTCCGTGGTTTCCTTTGCAATGGGTGCTCTCTGTGCCATATGGAGCAGAAAATATCTGCCAAGAAAATAATTAGGCACTGACATGAAGGCAGCCCTGGAGGGAGCATTTAAATGTACATGCAAAGGCTCCATATCCAAAGAAGAGATGGCTCTCATCCCCAGCCTGGAGAGAGATGACACTTGCAACCCTTTCTCAGTCTGTGATCAGAAGTCTACAGTTCTCTGCTATGCCAAGACAGTACCCCAATGCTCCTTTGGTGTATCTGCTACTTATTGCCTTACTAAGGAAGAGTGTAGGAGCTACAGCTGATTTTAAGGTCCCCAGCACCTAAGCAACATGTGGGCAAACATTAAGAGAACACTGGTATCTTGCAAGGTTCATGGTTCAAATGTTACAGGCAAAGTGCAAGAGGAGACAGTGTGGAGAGCAGGACAAGGCTGCCTCATCGCCTCTGCAGAGAGGTCCCCATTTCTCAGAGTCTTGCCTCATTTGGCTACTGACTCCTCTTCTACTGCCTGACCCTTGGTGAAATTACAGACCTAACTGAGTTCCCCAAGTCTACCCCGTCAGCCAAGCAGAAGGTGAAACCCTGCTCTCAAAGTCAGACTCACTCACACATGCAGGAGTCCTGGAAGGGAGAGGGTCCTTGGTTTACTCACCTCCTCCTCTGGCCTGGGTGAAGAGGACCAGTGAAAGACAAAGTGGACCATACTCCTGCACCCTGAACAGAATCCCAGAATCATCTGTTCCTCAACAACAGTGCAGTGCACAGGCATGGGTGGATCAAAGCTTCTCAGCATCACAAGCAAAGTTGAGTTTTGGTGCCCTCTGTATAGGGAGATGAGGCTGTCCCAAGCCTGAGCAGAAGACAGCTATAGAGACAGGCAAGGGAGAGCTCCAGGGCTGCAGAAGGACAGAGGGACAGCTGAGGGCACAGCCGCTGGAGCACACAGTTGGTTTTTTACCCTCAGGAGCCTGATGGTGCTGGCAAGTGGTGGTGAGCTTGTTGGCAGAGCAGTTCCCTGTAACTTCTCCCATTCGTGGGACAGAGCACAGGCCAAGCACCCTGGCTCTCCCTGGTGTCTAAGATGGGCAGTTCAAACACACGTAAACCTGCCTCTCCATGGCCATACAGCCAGCTGCACTTGAGAGCACACTGAGATGCTACACCTCCACGTGAGGCTCTCTATTTTGCCCTAGCTGTCGCAGCAAAGACTGCAGGCGCCCACAGCATCTCCCGCCCACATCATTCGGGTTGGAACGGGTTGGATCAATCGGGCATTGGAACGGGTTGCCCAGGGAGGTGGTGGAGTCACCATCCCTGGGGGTGTTTAAGGACAGGTTGGATGTGGTACTTAGGGACGTGGTTTAGTGGGTAATAGGTGGTGGGGGGATGGTTGGACTAGATGATCCTTGAGGTCACTTCCAACCTTAATGATTCTATTCTATTCTATTCACAACTTGCACTCATTCATATCCATTTTTTTCCACAGAAATCACCACCGCCGCACTGAAGCAAGCACAAAAGGAATTACAGAAAATCAAACAGCGCTGCGGGCTCTAACTCTTTCTTCTGCAGAAATAGGATATTGTAAAGGAAAACTGTAAGTACAGCAACTCCGACGCTGGGAAATACCAAGGGCTGCAATTTCTCTTTGCTGCCAGCGTTTGATGAAGGTGGGAGTGATTTGTTGCATCTTAAGAAGAGGAAGTTTGTACAGTCTTGGAGCGTGTGAGAGGGAGTATATACCTGTCTGACGGACTGTCTGCTTTACCTCTGGCAATTTTTGAGCCCCCTCATCAATTCCCAGCTAATTTGACAGAAAAGCAGCAGTCTCCAAAGTACTTGAGTTCCAACACGTTTTGTAGATGAGAGAGGAAAAGAGAAAGAGAGAGACAATATAGATGTCCCCACTGAGGAAACATAGGTGTATGGTTTCTGTCCTTACTAGACCCCAGAAGATCTATATAGGAGAAGGTGTGAACATCCCAAACACTGTAAAAGCTTCAGCAAGGTTCGTAGCTAGTAGACACTGGTGACCCCAAAACAGAAAACAGAAATCCTGTTAAATCAGGGTGCGTTGCTACTCACTGCTTAAAGCACAGCAATCCCTGCAGAGACCACGAGTGCCCGGTGCTGACTGCAAAGGGTTCAGCCAGTCCAAAGTGTCTCCTCGGCTGGCATTATACATTTATCGCATCTCCTCTTGCTTTCCCGCTTCCCCTTTACAAGTCAGGGACATTTTAACCTGGTCCTGCTGGCACCTCCCTCGCCAGGAGCGCTCTGCCTCCTCCCACCCACCACCCCACTGCCGACCCCAGCTTTATGGCTGGAGTCTGTCAGGACATTGCCGGAGTGAGTTTGCACTTGTAGCTCCTGCTGTTTGTGATGACGGCCTGGTGCATTTCTCCTGCTGGAGAGTCCGTTTAAATTCTGACATTTCCAGCCAAGCCTTTGGAGATGAGCGAATCCATGTGTCCTGCTCTGTTTTTCCCCTTGGAGTGCTCCAAGCTTTTCTGGTCCTACCCCAGCCACGGTGTCCAAGTCATGCCTTCCTCATGGTGGGAGGGACAGGAAAGATTTGTGTCCTGTGTGTCTACAAGGTCAAATTCTCAAACCCCATGGATTTCCACATATCATTATCCCAAAGTTTTTGGCTTCTTCTCTCCCAGTTTTCGATATTTTTAACTCTTTGTTCTGCTCTGCAAGTACACTAACCGCTGATCCACCAGGAAAATATTCCCATCCCATGATGTTGAGAGGCTGCTAGTATTTGAGACATCAAAATGAGTCTTTTCACCACGGAGGACAAACAGGAACACAAGCCAGTGCGTATTTTTTGTAGGATGTTGACTGTAGCAAATACCCACAATCATCAAATACGTGAACAACCAAACAAATGAAGCAGTTTCTTCAATCTATCTCCAGGTCTGTATGCATGTATGGTTTGTGCCCCAAAAGCCCTGTTTCTTAGAATTCCACTAGATGTTATTTCTCTGTCTCTCTAAAACATTTTCATCATCTGGAGAAAGCAAGATGAGATCGGACCAGTAAAAAAAAACAAACCACAAAAAACCAGGCAGAAATCCTGAAACAAGCACATGTAGACAGAATTGAATCTTGCTGGTAGGGTTTTGCCTGTGGAGAGGGATATCAGGGTTTTCTGAAAGCTAGATGGAGAGATTATTGCTGGTATAGCGGTACCTGTTACTGGGAAAAAAGCGGCAGAAACCTTATTCACTTGTTGGATGTTTCAGTGAGGTAACCATGCTGCATTTTGCTGTCTGTAAGATAGAAGAAATGCTAATTGTTCCTTTCACTGAGTTGAAAAATGCCCACTTATGCAACTGAAGCCTTTACCTATGTCTCTCATTTCCTTAGAGCTGCTGTTGATGCACTTAACCTAGTGCTAAGTGGCTGCAGACCACAAATCTCCATCCTTCCAATGGAGGTGCATTTCTATTCCTCCTTCTGCAATGGCTCACAGTGAAACCCAACCCTAGTTAATACGCGCTAACCAGGACCAGCAATTAAAATCATAGAATCCCAGACTGGTTTGGGTGGGAAGGGACCTCACAGCCCCTCCAGTGCCACCCCCTGCCACAGGCAGGGACACCCCCCACCAGCCCAGGCTGCCCAAAGCCCCATCCAACCTGGCCTTGGGCACTGCCAGGGAGCCAGGGGCAGCCACAGCTTCTCGGGGCACCCTGTGCCAGGACCTCAGCACCCTCCCAGGGAAGGATTGCTGCCTCCCAGCTCAGCTCCAGCTCCCCTCCTGCAGCTTCAGGCCCTTCCCCTTGGCCTGGCCCCCCCTGCCCTGCAACCAGCCCCTCTCCAGCTTTCCTGCAGCCCCTGCAGGCACTGCCAGGGGCTCCAAGGGCTCCCCGCACCCTTCTCTGCTCCAGGCTGGACAAGCCCAGCTCCCTCAGCCTGGCTCCAGAGCAGAGGGGCTCCAGCCCTCGCAGCATCTCCGCGGCCTCCTCTGGCCTCGCTCCAGCAGCTCCGTGTCCTTCCTGCCCTGGGGCCCCCCGAGCTGGAGGCAGCACTGCAGGGGGGTGTCAGCAGAGCGGGGCAGAGGGGCAGAATCCCCTCCCTGGCCCTGCTGGTCCCGCTGCTGGGGATGCAGCCCAGGACACGGGGGGCTTTCTGGGCTGCCAGAGCACATGCTATCACCCTCAGATCCTGGCAAAGGGCTGAATTTCAGCCAGAATCAGGCTTCTGGAGGTGAATAATCCCATCAGCTTTAGTAGGGATGGCAATGCACACAAACAAAGGTTATGGCGTGTAGGTACTGCTCAGCCCCAACAGGGGTCACACAGAAAAGCCCTCACAGAACGTAAAACGTGATGCCACCAGGAGTACTTTCTGTGACGGCCTGTTAAACTCATGTCAGACTGAATCAGCTGGGGTAGCTCGAGGATTCAGGAAGAACACACATAGGACGTTCATTGCCAGGGAAAGCGAGAGGAGTGCATCCCTGCCAGAGACCACAGGGACGTACCATGCCTAGTTTCTGCTTCCAGGCACAGGCAGGGAGGATCACGGATCCCCTCGGCTGTCCCTTCCCACACCCTCACCCAACAGCTATATAAAATACTCATATTTTAGCACGAAAACTATGTGGCACCGTGGATGGCTGCCAAGACACCCAGTCAAGCCTCCCTGCAGGGACAGGCAGTCTCTGTGCCGCACGCCGGCGGTGGAAAGCATCCTTGTAATGATACCACGCTCCCACTAAGCCGGAACGTGTAACAGGAGTCTCTGTGGGGAAGCGCCAATTTATCAGTCCAACTGGACTGGAAATTCCTTTTCGGCAGGATCTGCTCGCTTTCGAACACGTGCGGCACAGCCTGAGGAATGAGCAATGAACATGATCTCTCTTTTATGTTTGCCATGACAGGCGGCCTTTTTAATAATAATAATTTAAAAAACCTGTCCAGTGACTTCACACTAGCCTTCCTAGATATAAAACAGGAAATAATATGAGACGTTTGTAATATTTACCCTTGAAATGCCCATTTCCTGCCTCAGTTTACTTCAGGGTTAATTGGTCTTATCTTTGAGATGCTGTAAATTTTGAAGAGCAAATTATATAAAGGCCGCAAGTCATTCCTATGAGGATGCAACTGAAGGACATCGGTCCTCCATAATGGGTTTTCTGGTGCCTGGCAAGGGTTGTGCTCACTCCCAAGCCCTCTCTTCCACTGAGCATTAGCAGGATTTCTTTCTCTTGCTTGCTTGGGTTCATGAAACATGTTAGAAATTCCCCCTTTGTCTTAAACTGGCCGACAGCCTTAATGGTTTTCGAAGAGATAAACAGACAGACCCAGGCATGTGCAGAACATGATTGTATAAGTTGTGCTTTCTTAGGGAGCCAAGAAGAAAGTAAGCCAGATGACTTCAACCCAAAATGCACTCAGAAAAGAAACCCTTGTGAAGGTGATCACAGTGGTGAGGATTAAGCGGGTGAAGGAGAAACAGGATGTGTGGGTAGCTGTAGCTCGGGTAAATTAAAATAAACAGCGAGGCAAATATAGGTGATATCAGTCATAAGGATTGCAGGGTCTCAGCCAAAGCATTTGCACACTGAGAGCACTTTTAGACGAGTAAAATTGCTACTGGTTGTTCAGGGTGGATCGCCCTGGGTACATCCATCCTGCAGCGCTGGAACACAAACATTGCAGCAGAGCTGTGCTGATAATGGACCAGAGAGCAGGGACGGGAGCATAAAGAGGAGAATCCAAGGCACCTTCTCTCTGTCAAGACCCCCATGTTGTTCCTGAGAGCAATATGGTTGAGTCCCGCCTCCCAAGCTTGGATGGGGAGCAAGGGTTTAGTCAAAGCACAAGAATTGGCCTAACAGATGTCAGGACCTGGAGACATGGTGGTGGGTGCAATAACAAGTCTCATCTGAGCTCCTCTTGATGCTCCCCTTTGGATGCTTGACAAGGACCCAAGAACTTGTGTCCATCCAGGGCTGCAATGATGCAAGGGAGGGATGGAGAAGGCACAAGGAGACAGATACAAACCCCACTGAAACCCATCTGGAGGTTTACAGAGATGCTGAACTCTCCTAAAGTGTGGCCGTCAGGGGGTCGGGGAGCATTAGCTGCACATTCTGGGTTGAGGAGAGGTCAGCTACAGGCACTTGCCATCTTGAAAAAGGATTTGCGGCCAAAAGCAGGGCTGACTGGAGAGCTCCCCTCTGGGACCACTTGCAGAACGAACATAATTGCCTCAGCATTTAAGAAAATAGAGATCCATCTTCCTGTGCAAGTGGGCCTACCGCTGGGAGGGGAAAGCTTGGGGAAGCAGCGATATAAGTATTGGTGCTTTGCAAATCCACCAGCGAGGAGGGAGCAAAGTAACAGAGCTTTGGGAAGCCTTTGCACATCAAATGAGAGTGCATCCCATGATGACTGAGGGTTTCAGGGATGTAGATCGATGGGCAAGTGCTCCAAACAGTAGCATAAGTCTCTCATAATAAGGTAGCAAAACTGTTCTCATTTCCTGTAATCTGATAACCCACCAGAGGAAGGAAAAAGTGCCTTTAAATGGTGATTATAATTCCCGTCATGGTGTTTCCTGATAAAGTGGCCCCCCAACATAGTGTTATTATCAATCATGACTACTACAGTAGCGTCCTGAGGCTCTTATGGAGATCCCTTCAGAGGGAGAACTTTGCTGTCCTGAAGGACCTGCAGGACTCTCATAGGAGTGAGGGTTCCACAGAGGTGAAATGAGTTGTTCAAGGACTCCCAGCTGGGAGTAAGACCAAACCCACTGACTCTTTGAGTTGTGAGACTCTGTGAGCACCATGAAATCATAGCAGTGTCAGCTGGTGGGAACCTGTGGAGGTCTCTAGCCCAACCTCCTACTCAAAGCTGGCCCACCATGAACTTCCAGACAAAAATAGCAGCTCACAAATTGGCATAGTCATAGCAAACTGAAAGCAAGGATCTGAAAAACATGACCATCAAAGCTGTATGTTATTGTATAATCTCATGAACATCACACCAAACGCTGGTGAGAGGCTCACTTATGTTTTTGACCAGTCCAGGCTCTGCTGTACTAGAATTTCCTCCCACCGCTACCTGGCGCAGGCATTGTGTGTCATTTTTCGTTCCTCCCTTTTACCACTAATGTGTGGAAGCAATATCAATGCTCAGGGGTTTTTGTGGTTTTTTTATTCACTCCTGTTGTCATGACAGGCAATTGTAGTGCTGCTTCTCTCCACCCAACAAAATGCATGTCTGTGTACGTCCATTGTTAGCATTGCTGCCATTTACTCCAGAAGTATCTATGGGCCCAGCACTGGGTCAAGTGTGTCATGTGCTAGGCCCTATAAAAAAGAATCTTTCCTCAAACAGGCACCCTATGACATCAGCTGGTGGCCACCACCTCATTTCTGACCTGAAGGACTAACCTCAGATTTGTCCCATGCCTCCACAGTGCCTCTAATCAGCAGTCCCCAAGCAGCACCATGGCTTGATCCTCTCTTGTTCATCCTCCCTCACCAGAGAAGTGTGTTCAGGTGGGAACTTTCAGTTGCCTTTGCTCACACGAGCACAAAAGGAGCTGAGAACCTCGCTGTACTCACCAACACACCATTGAAAATGAAGATGAGGCATGGAGACTGAGGTGCTGTGTGGCAAAGTTGGGTCATTGAGGTGGGAACCACTGTACCAGGACACACTGACCTCCTCTGGACAGGAAAGCAGCAGGTACCACAATGCCAGTAGCATTCCTCTACCTGCCTTTCGCCTTATGGCTGAGCTAGACTGGGAGGCCTGATCCCATTCCTGCTCTGCTTTTTGCCTTCTTTAAGTGGTGAATTCCTCGGAAGCAGGACCGTCTAGCTCAGCCATAAATCTGTCTTCTGTGGAGCAAGGGAAGTGGTAGAGCAAGCAGGAGGAGGGAATACATCGTGGGTGCTACAGAATAATCATTTGCATGAAGAAAATGCCATGTCCCTTCTCAAAATAAAAGGGGAATGAAGGAAAGAGGTCCATAAAACTCCTCTTCTATGGGTCGTATCATAGAGGTACAGGTCTACCCAGATTTCTGATTAATTAGGTACATAATGGGTGACCGCTTCAGACAATGTGCAGGAACAGCTAATATAGCGAGCAGCACTGAATCACAGGCCTGAGAACAGGCAGAACAAAACCCCCAGATTACTTTATTACATTTTTGTTATTAAATCATCTCTTCTAGAGAGTGTTGTTTTAAGCCGGCTCATGGTTTCAGGCAGGAGGGTTACCCAACTCTGCTGCCTGCTCTGCAGCTGCAAACACTTCTTTCCCATCAGGTCTACCTGAAGCAAAGGAAACTCCAGACCCTGACAGCTCGCTGTTGGCTGCATGTTCTCAAGAGCCAGGCTCTCACCCACCAACCAGCTGCAAGACCAGCACCTTTCCTGGTTAACTCTGGACCCTAGAAGACATGCTTTCCTTCCTGAGCCCACCACTGTTGATCCCAGCTCCTAGTTCTGTGTGGCTGAGGGAAGCCCACCCTGCCATCCTCCGGGTGCCTTGAGGAACAATCTGGAGCAGGTCAACATGGAGACCTCACAGTGACAGTGTCCCTCTTATTAAGGTGTGTACGGACTAGAAACCATACAAAACTCAGAACCCCAGTGATGTTATGGATTTCCCCAAAATGATGACAAATGACACCTACTCTATCTCATAGAATCATAGAATCCCAGACTGGTCTGGGTTGGAAGGGACTTCAAGGATCATCTGGTTCCAACCCCCTGCCATGGGCAGGGACACCCCCCACCAGCCCAGGCTGCCCAAAGCCCCATCCAACCTGGCCTTGGGCACTGCCAGGGAGCCAGGGGCAGCCACAGCTTCTCGGGGCACCCTGGGCCAGGGCCTCAGCACCCTCCCAGGGAAGGATTGCTGCCTCCCAGCTCAGCTCCAGCTCCCCTCCTGCAGCTTCAGGCCCTTCCCCTTGGCCTGGCCCCCCCCTGCCCTGCAACCAGCCCCTCTCCAGCTTTCCTGCAGCCCTTGCAGGGACTGGAAGGCGCAATTAGGTCTCCCTGACACCTTCTCTTCTCCAGGCTGAACAAGTCCAACTCCCTCAGCCTGTCCTCATATTTGCCACGAGAGGGCACTTTTACATTAATTCTCACATCCCTGACTAGCATGGAGTCTGCCCGAACACGGTTTGGTGAGGGTGGGATCCAACATCCAACTCATTGAGGGAATTTATTTTGCAGCGCGTTGAGTGTGCTACTCATTATGGTACAGGGGAGACTGCCATAAGGATGGGGGTGCAGCTGGGGGTCTTGGTGTGTCAGTTCTATAAGGGGAGAAATAATACAGAAAACCCCTGTAGTGAAGGATGCCACATGCAAAGAAGATTTCCTCAGAAGAAACAGTTTTGTATGGAAGATTATATAAAAGTGTAATGTCTTTCCATCCAGATGAAGGAGACACCTGCTGCCCAACTTCTCCAGCAAACATCGTATAAATTAGCATTTTGGAAACTGGGCAGTGGCTTGTGTTTGCTGCAGACACGAGTCATTCCATTGCGAACATCTCACCAGCTGGAAGCTGCAGGACAGAGTCCGGGCTGCTGACCTAGAGCTGATTAGAAACCTTATTTTCCCCCCACTCTTCATCACCCAGTAGATGTGGAAAACTGCAGACCCTGGGAATATGCATAGCTCTGAAATTACCGCTATTCATCATGTCCAATTGGCTCTTGGAGGAATACCAACCGGTCAAGGAGTTCTGCAGCATAACAATAGGTGATTATCTTTTGCTCAGAATAATTTTGTCCCAACAGCCTTCCAGCCTCTGCCAGACTTTGATTTTCACTTGATTTCCAGGAAAAGTACAGAAGATCCAAGCAATGAGACAATCTTTGCTTCTCTGGGGAAGGCACCTCATATCTGGGCAAGAAACCAACTGTGTCTTGTAAGCCGGTTAACAGGCACAATCGCTATCGTGTGTCTCAGGTGGGGGGTAGGGGGGGAGTTAAATATCTTTTTAACTGAATTCTGCAACTTTACTCCAGAAAAGAAGAGAATGACACACATGAATGAGATCTGCCCTGGGAAAGAGAATGTCCTTTTTTCAGTCATCTTTACTCTCTCTTTATCTTAAGTTCTTCTTAAGGATCCAACCAGAGATATGAGGCATAACACTTAAACACCATCAACACTATGAAAAAGGGCAGTCAAATACTGAGCAAACACAGGAAAAAGTCACAGAAGAACAAGGATGATAAGAGACTGGAGAAAATACAATTTATGAAGAAATGCTGATGGAGTGGTGATGACTGAGTCTAGAGAAAAGAAGCCCATGGAGGGAACGTGACGGCTGTCTTGGTGTCATTTGCAGCAAAAAGGGTGTAGACGTGGCACTTCGGGACATGATCTAATAGGCATGGTGGTGTTGGGTTGACAGTTGGACTTGATGATCATAAAGGTCTTTTCCAACCTTAAAGATTTTATGATTCTATGTAAACAAATTTAGGTTGGCTTCAAAGAAAACCTACTGAGTCGATGGAAGAGAAACAGTGAAAAAGTCTGGACCCATTTCTGCTGTGGGTTTTTATGAACTGGCAACATGGTCCTTGCTGTAGGCATTTAGACAAGGTGGTGTCTTGAGCGTCCTTCTATCCCAAAGCTTCCTCCATGCCCAAGATCATGAAATCCCACAGGCTCTGTTATATATGTCCCATAAAAAAGGAGTCTCTGCAGCTCCACCACCGAGTAGCAGGGAAAGTTGATCTTGTCTTCAAAACCAGCGCTGGTGGCCAGAGACATTCGTTCACCCACATACATCCTACCTCTGAGCACCACGTTTTGCAAGGACTGGTTATGGTTAAAGAGGTTGAGATCCACAGGTTGAGCATGGAAACCCCACTCTCAATAGTATAAAGTTTCTCTGGAAGTAGCTTACATGAGATTATGTCCTTGCTGAGGAAATTCCAGTAAGACCAGTATGAAAGAAGACATAAAAAAGCAAAAATTGGTTTGTTTCATTTCTGGCAGATGTTCAGCATTTTGCACTGTTGGAATACATTGAAACCTTCCCAGCTGGATGAAGGAAACAGATGACCGTTGCCTGAGCTGGGGTAGGATGCATCAGGGTGCCTGCTTGCAGCAAACACCCTGGCAAGAAGGCAACGTGGGCCACAGCTGTAAATTATGTTTATAAAAAGCACCTCTGGCTCCCAGCGCCGTGATGGTGGCTGAAGCCTCTCTTGATCACAGTAAAACTCATAACACCACATCAACTCAAACACGTGCATTCCAAAGAAGACCCAGCCACACGTTTCTCAGCCTCTCATGGAAAGGCCATACACATTAGGAGGAAACTTATGAAACAAAATACACCAGGACTCGGGGAGATTTCCCTAACCTGTGGTTTTTAGCACACAGAACAAAGCCCACTTCCAAGCTGCAGCAGGCTGGGCTAAAAAGGAACAGCAGACCACGGGCAGGGTGGGCTCCCAGGAGACACGACAGGCACTTATATTGTCTCCAAATGTCAGGGAGCTGCTCTCCGTCCTCCCGCACTAACCTTTTACCTTCAGACACCCTCTCCCCAAACACGACCCTTCACAAGAGCGCTAGCCCTCTCCGGCAGGTCATTGCTTTGAGCTATTTGCAGCAATCAGCTCTTGCTCAAGAGTCAGGAAGCGCACGGCCGAGGAGGTTAATTAAGAAGAAAACGTTTCAATAGCATTTCCGTTTTGCAGGGCTCTCGCTTTGCATTTGTTCCCCCTTTCCCTTGTGTGGAAAAAAAGAAAAAAAAAAAGAAAGTGTTGCAATGACTCTCGGAGACAGGGAGTGACACGTGGATCTCTGGCACCTTCCTGCTGAATTCTTTTGGTGAAGGAGTCTGACCCTTCCCAGGGAGGAGGTTCATGCCTCAGCTGGGCGTGCGTGATAGGAAGGGAACATCTGCACCGAGATGGCCTCCTTGCATGCAAGAACCACACACAAAGTGTCTTCTCCCATCACCTTTCCTCAACCACGGACTCCCAAAGTCCATTTTGAGTCGCACCTCCTTGCAGGCGCGTATTTGTTGCACAAGATTCGTCCCCATCACTCATCTTACAGACACAAATTGCTCCCTCCGGTCATAAAAATCAGGTCACAGCACGTTTGCAACATGATGATCTGAGAGCAGAAGGGTTACAAATGCTCGGGAAAGCCTGGGTTTAAAATCCAGGTAAAATTCAGGAGCGGTAATTATAAAACCATGGATGATTTGCATCCAGCGGGTGAAAGATGGTCAGTGCTGTGGGTATAATTCCAACAGCACTAAGCCTCTTCAGCTGTACGAAGCCATCCGTGGCTGCAAACCAAGGGGAGAAGCTGGGGGACAGGTCAGCTTTGCAGCTCAGGTTGGAGATGAGGAGAAATTTCTTCTTGGAAAGGGTGGTTGGGCATTGGAACGGGTTGCCCAGGGAGGTGGGGGAGTCCCTGTCCCTGGGGGTGTTTAAGGACAGGTTGGATGTGGTACTTAGGGACATGGTTTAGTGGTTAATAGGTGGTGGGGGGACGGTTGGACTGGATGATCCTGGAGGTCTCTTCCAACCTTAATGGTTCTATGATTCTATGATTCATACGCTGGCAGCTGAAAGCAGCAGCACAGGCATCTCCGCTTCCCAATCGCACCAGGCATTTTCCTGGACCTCAAATGAATGAAGAAACTCAGCAACTCTCGACTTTGGGAGAAATTTCCCCCAAACCGATGCTGAAAGGGTTTTCCTTGACATCTAGCGGCCGGCGAAAACCCTGAGTGAGATAACGCGGCAGGAGAAAACAAGCTGTGCTATTACCAGGAAGATTAATTACAAGTGCAATAATATCCAGACCTTCTGATGAAATATTTTACAGTATATTGCCCTCAGGAGAGTGGCTCTTTTTACTGATTTATTTTAACCTTCACATTACACAGATACGTTATAGACGTCTTCAGAGATGCCCTGGTGTTATTTGCCCCCTGACAGCAAATAATAAACTCTTTCTCAGCTATATAACATTTCTAAGGAAGCCCTTGACGTGACTAGAAAAATATCGAGGACAATTAAGTCACATGGCACTCGTAGACCTGTGGGAACAGACTTGAGCTCTGCTCCAGGACTCGGATAGCATGAGAAACCCCGGTTCAAACGGAGTAGCAAGAGTCTTGGAGGTAGTAATTATTAAAGATCTCCTGGTTAAAGATCCTCTGGGGTCTCTCTATTATTTTAATAATGGTTCAAGCCAACTTTACTGCTTCCAGAGGAGCCCGTTAGCACAAAGGAACAAGGGCTCATCGCAAGGGAATGCGAGCAGGAGATCGGCTGCCCGTGGTTTTGTTCAGTGGGGAGCAAGGGGCTGTTGGTCACACATCTTTGGGAATCCAGGAAATTTGGTGTCTCACTTGCACCCCTTCTTCCAGTCTCACCGGATGGAGCAATGTCATGGGCAGAGGTGGGGAGGACATTGGCGTGGAGGGGTCCATCGGTTAAAACACGATAAGGAGGATTCAGGAAATTTGGGGAGATTTCCAACCATCTAGTCTGCCAGCCCAGATAGCTTGCTTCATCCCTGCCCTTTGTTCTTCACCTTCAACTAATAAGGCAGCCCTTTTCCCTCATTATGATTGTCTTGGCTTTGCTGTGTTAGTGCAGCACCTAGCACACACAGGCACAGGTCCCCGACTGATGCATTCAGGCGCTGCCTCATTACAGGCAGCAAACCCATTCATCATGGCTCCACCGGTATCCGCAGGGTGCTACCATCAGTGCTCCTGCCACTTTGGGTCCCACCATGCTTCTGAAGGCTTCTCCACACCAGTTCACCGTGAACCTGCTCTTTCTCTCCCCTGCAGTCTCCTCATCCTATCCACCCAGAAAAATCCCTTTCAAATCCTTCAACAGCCATCAAAGCACCTTATTATAACATTAAAGTCCCACCCCATCTGACCCAGACACCGTATCCGATTTCTCTTGTCACTGTGAGCATCGGCGTGACGGCAGAGGAGTCGCACATTAGACCTGTCTGCCATGGGCTTGTGCAATAAATCTTAGTAGACAATTGGCTTTTGGCAATTTAAAGCCTGGCTGTGAGCATTCACCTTCTTCTTCAAATCCCTCGAGGGACCCAAACCCCACTGGGAGGAAAAAATTAATTTCTAAAAATCTGAGCTAGTGAAAATAACACAGGGACTTCTGGATGCATCAGATCAGCCCATGCTATGTCATGAAGACCTCAGTTCCTATAGTAACTGGCATCGGGGTCCCTACTGGGTACAATTTCTTCCTAATTTGATGGTAATTGGACCTGTATTTTGCCATGAGCAAGTTTGAAGAAAATAGGGCGGAGTGAAGTCCACTGACAGGGCTGGCCGGTAGCTTGGAGAACACTGTGTCCATGAAGGAGGCATCAACACCTACATTCCTAGGAGCATCTTCTTATTTGTGGTGTCCCTGCAAGGCCTGAGCACAAACAAAGAACCACAGAATGGCTTGGGTTGGAAGGGACATTAAAGATCATCTGGTTCCAAGCCCCCTGCCATGGGCAGGGATGCCATCCATGAGGTCAGGTTGGCCAGGGCCCCATCCAACCTGGCCTTGGACGCTGCCAGGGAAGTCTGCTGGCTCCACGTTCACACTCCTGCTCTGCACACAGGTAGTACATGACCACGGGTGAAGAGAAACCCTCTGAGTTAATCACAGAGCTGACTCTGTAACTCCAGATTTAGGGAATTCCTAAAGCATTCAGCACATTGAGCTTCTCCTGCCCCAAAGGGAATTATTTCTCTGCGTGGGGGTTGCAGTGTCAGACCTCAAGCTCCTTTACCCCTTTACCTTTACAAACCTGAAGCGCAGGGCAGCTCGCACAGACCTCTGATGCCTTTTTTGCCTCCCTCTTTCCGAGCCCTGCTGATGCTGGAACAGATCCCTGCAAAACCACTTTGGTTGGAGAGCTGTTGTCAGGTCATTTTGAAAAGTTTGCAACACTTTGCAAATTGTTCTTGCTGGAGGTTGTACAATAACAGTGCCATTACTCAAAAAACCCATCCAAGAATATTATGTTAGACACAGGTCAGATCTCTCCACCCACAACAATAGTCCAAGGGAAAAAAAAACAAAACACAAAAAAAAAACAAAAAAAGAGAGGAAAAGAAATTGTTAAACACAAGTTGGAGATGACAATGAAAAATTTACCCTTAACTATGTGTATTTTTATGGAGAAAGGTTATCTATCCATCCATCATCACATACTAGTAGAGGAAAGAGCCTACGAGTATTTAGATATTTATATCTTGCGTGTGTAGTTAAAGAGAATAAATACTTGTGTAGATCTATGTCTGCCTCTGCTCCCCCCTCCTCACCCCTTCGCTGCCCATCACAAACACGACGTAAATATGTTGAAGCCGGTCATCTGACCTATTTTAATCATCTATATGAGGATGAAACGAATAGAGGCATCTGTTTGAACTCCAGCAACAATAAAGGGAGTCTCAAGCAATTCATTCAGGTGTAAAAAAATCTATTATCCCAGTCCAAGCCCATCTGTATGTCTTGTTTTCTCCACCTCTAAAGCAGAGACAATAAACCTGGCTTTGTCTCCAAAGCACTTGGACATACAGAGGGGACAGGTACTCATGACGCAGGGATGTAATCTACGGAACGGCAACCATACGGTTAACAACAAGGTTAGTAATGAGTTCATATTGTAACACTTGCTGTGGGGCTGCAAAAAGCCCAGGCTGCCCTCCGTTTGGAGAACCATAGAATCATAGAATCATAAAGGTTGGAAGAGACCTCAAGGATCATCCAGACCAGCCGTCTCCCCACCACCTATTACATGGCTCTATTATCTCCATAGCTCAAACCAGATCCTTCAAAAAGCTTTGTGTTTCTGTCAGAACGCAGGTATTTTCAAATGAAACACTAAAGAAGAAAGGTGGTTGCTTCTAAAAGCCGTTCATCCCACGCCTCATGAAAATCGTGTGACTGCATTCAGTGCAATCACCACATTTTCCAGCAATTCGGTGAGTTGAATGCAACAAACGCCAAAACCCACCTGTAAACTAGAATATTTCTTTATTATTTCTTCATTTTTGTCTTTTTTTTTTTCACATTTACATTTTGGTTTACCCCTCTGCCTTGGACTCCCCAGCATCAATGAAAACCCTCAAGGTGCAATAGCAGAACAAGGACACGACAGAGTCACCTCCAGAGCCTGAGTTTCTCAGTGGCTCTTGCACGAAGGATGTTACCTCAGCCCGACCGGTCCACCCCATGGCAAGCTGCTGGTGGCTTGTAGCCACACCAAGCCAAGATCCAGAGGAGGCCCTGGAGATGCTGCGAGGGCTGGAGCCCCTCTGCTCTGGAGCCAGGCTGAGGGAGCTGGGCTTGTCCAGCCTGGAGCAGAGAAGGCTGCGCGGAGCCCTTGGAGTCCCTGGCAGTGCCTGCAGGGGCTGCAGGAAAGCTGGAGAGGGGCTGGTTGCAGGGCAGGGGGGGCCAGGCCAAGGGGAAGGGCCTGAAGCTGCAGGAGGGGAGCTGGAGCTGAGCTGGAAGGCAGCAATCCTTCCCTGGGAGGGTGCTGAGGCCCTGGCACAGGGTGCCCCGAGAAGCTGTGGCTGCCCCTGGCTTCCTGGCAGTGCCCAAGGCCAGGTTGGATGGGGCTTTGGGCAGCCTGGGCTGGTGGGGGCTGTCCCTTCCCATGGCAGGGAGTGGCACTGGATCGGCTTTGAGGTCTCTTCCAACCCAAACCAGTCTGGGATTCTATGGTTCTATGACCTCCTGATCCTCGGTCTGCAGCAAGGGTACAGGGCTCTGGAAGGGGACTGGGACTGGAAAATCCGGGACCTGATGCCTTGAATGGCTGCAAAAAGACCAAGCTCCTGGAAAGCCATCAGCTTTGGCTGCTGGGGATGGAGGGTGTAAGAAGAAGCCTCTGGGCTGGAGCCAGGACATCTGAAAATACATTCCTATAATTGCCTGCGCGCTGGGGCTGGGTGAGCCACCCCTCCCCTTAAAGCACTCACCGATAAACAGGGCACAGGGAGCCCTCGTGGGGCACTGGTAGTTGGGTTCCTCCTGAAGAGACCACGAGAACCCCCAAAACTCATGGTAGCTATTACAGACCCCTTCTACCATCAGGGCAGGGAAAGGCCAGCCTGCAGGCACCCATCTACTTCACGCCCACACTTCACATCAGTGCCGGCACATTTTAAGCATCCTGACATCTCTGTGAGGGGCTCTGGATTCAGTGAGGGTTTCACTGGGTCGGGTCAGAATCGGGCCCCAAGTCTTCAGAGGAGTTTCCAACTTTTCCACAAAGTTTCAACAACTTTCATTTCCTTTCAATCAGTTTTTCCCTCTCTGCTGACTAGTCCTTTCTGCCTTTCATACATTTCCAGGCTCTGCAGCCTCATAAAACTTCACGGGAGAACGTTTCTGCTTGGTTGGCGTGGGCAGGAAATTACTGTCATTTTTCACTTCTTCAGCCCGAGGAGGTGTTCACCGGGCCCGTCAACGGTGGGCAGTTGCACGCTGGCCCTTCCAGCACCATCCCCAGGGAGGTCCCAGCGCCAGCAGCCAGCGCAGAAAAGAAGCCAAGGTCTTTATTTTGACTGGCACCAGGAAGGCAACCTGGGTGTTTCAGCAACATAACATCTCCAGCCGACCCCTCAGCAGCGTCTCGGCAGCGCAGTGAAGGCTGGAGAACACCCTAGCTGCCTCCAAAGGTTCACAGCAACCCAGATGCATGTGTTTATCCCGGGTTTGGACATAACACATGCTGTCCAACCACGGTTGATTGAGTGTAAGCACCCACATCCCCGGAATACCTCCATGCTTTCAGACCTCTCTGATGGATCTGGACCACAACGCCCCTGAGAAGGACTCCTACAGACCCCCCTGTATGGGGAGAGATAACAGAGAGGAGCTTTGTGCAGCACACAAATAGAAACCCAGGATATGCAAGTGTCCACCAAGCTTTGTCTTCTTCTGTCATCATCTAAGAGGAATAATCACAGGCAAAGATAAACGCGTTGGGTGGAGAGCCTCCTCTCCTTGCTAAGTTATTTTTGTGGGTGGAAGGGCAGGGGTTGAAAGATGCAATTTTTTGAGGAAAGCTCCACTCAAGCGTGCTGAACAGATGGGAAAACGTCTGCTCTCCTTGGCTGTGCAGTAGCTCCCCATGGCACATTTCTTGGTATTTTATCCCAGACAGCCTTCAAACTCCTACCTGATGAACTGTACCCCTTCTCTGTGGCAGGAAGAGTCTGAAATGGTCAGCTCTCCACGCGAGGTGATGACGAGGACAGGGTCTTGTTATTCCCTTCCTGCAGAGCTGTCTCCAAGGGTTTAGCCCTCTGTCCCTACTGTTGCCTGGGGTTATTCCATCCCAGATGTAAGAACTGACAGATGCACTTGCTGAAATTTGTCAGGTTCCTGTCAGCCCATTTCTCCATCTTGCCCAGGACCATCTTCTGAGTAGCCACCATGCCTTCCAGCACATTGGCCACTCCCCTACCCAGGTCTGGTGCCACCCACAAGCTCGCTGAGAGCTGACTCCATCCAGGTTCTCAGTGAAGACATTCAACATCATTGATGCCAGTATCGATTACTGAGGGATACCACTGCCAGGTGGACTTTGCACCTCTTACGATAATCTCTGAGACGTTTGCACCAGAACTAGTTACTTGCAGCTCCTGTCATCGTTGTGGTGAGATCCAGAATCACACAGTAATTGAGACTGGAAGGAGCTCTGGAGGTTGTGGTTCAACCTCTGCTCACAGCAGGACCAGCTTCACTCTCAGATCTGGTTGCTCAACTTTACCCGTATCCTGCGAGTTCAGCTCAGCCCTGCTCTCACACAAAATGCTGCTGTTCTTCCTGCTTTCATTTTGAGAGACCAAACTGTGACCTCCACAGCAAAGAGTTCCCCTAAATGGCAATCATAGAATCATAGACTGGTTTGGGTTGGAAGGGACCTCAGAGATCCTCTCGTCCCAACCCCCTGCCATGGGTAGGGACACCCCCCACCAGCCCAGGCTGCCCAAAGCCCCATCCAACCTGGCCTTGGGCACTGCCAGGGAGCCAGGGGCAGCCACAGCTTCTCGGGGCACCCTGGGCCAGGGCCTCAGCACCCTCCCAGGGAAGGATTGCTGCCTCCCAGCTCAGCTCCAGCTCCCCTCCTGCAGCTTCAGGCCCTTCCCCTTGGCCTGGCCCCCCCTGCCCTGCAACCAGCCCCTCTCCAGCTTCCCTGTAGGCCCCCTTTCCTCCTGCCCTGTGAAGGCAGGGAAAGACACACCGCGCTACCACGCGTCCTGTGGCTAAATCTACCGTTCCACCAGACTGTTCCACCGTTCCCAGGCTGTTCGGTACCGTTATCCTCTTTAATTCCTAAACTCTTCCTGCGTGCAGATGCACCCCTGTAATAATGGAGAGCCAAGGCTGCAGGTGTTCCGCGCATGATTTTAACGCACTAATAATCTCTGCAGCCTGACAGACTGAACCCCAGGAGACACGAGGATCTCTGATTTTTAAACAGAAATGAGGAGAACAATCCCAGGACTGTTCCAGTGCCTGAATTCAAGGGTAACCCCCAACTGCAGAGCCAGGGCTGCCAAAACTCTCCTTCAAGATACTTGCAAAGGCTTTGCTAAAGGGTCTGAAGTACGGAGAACACCTTCCTCCTCATTAATTTGCTCTGTTTCACCATTTCCTCAGCCACCTGCATCCTCTTCCTCTTTCTTCTTTCACATTTAGACTTCAAGCTCTTTGGGGCAGGAGCTGCTTTTACTCTGCTCGTCCTTGCCAAAGTCTCCACGCTGCTGAAACAAAACTGGACATACCCTTTCCACTTGAAGAAAGATATGATGGCCTCAGGAAAAACTCCATCCACCAGTTCCATCAAAGCCCTCTAGAAGTTTTCTGACCAACACATCCCTTTGTTGATGAGCCAGGCTGGATTTTTGGTTTTGATGAAGCCAACATGATCTCTGCTTTGGCTTCTCTCTTTCCCCATCACCACCAGCAGCAAACAGACCAAGTTCTGGGAGGACTTGGATGGTGGTAAGAAATCACAACCAACCACTGTGCAACTAACAGAACCCACAACTCAACAAATTACTTCATCTACTGTAATTTGTGGAGAGGTTGCTTCAGCCTCTGGGTTTCCAGGCGTGTTCTCACCTGTACTTCAGCACTTGCAAGAAGGTTCATTCCACGTGCAAGTGAGCGGTATGTACAACCCACAGACTGTAAAGTATTTCCAAGTGTTTCTAGCTCTCATACCATTCAGAGTAAGGAATCAAAGACATGACTGATGGAGGTAAGTATACGAGCTATCAGAACTTGTCTCCCAAGTTCTGCCTGTGCATTGCCTGCATTGGGATTTGGAGGCTGGTTTGGAGGAGCCACCTGAGTTGTGAAGTCACGGTGTAATCCTGGAGAAAGAAGGAAAACCAGTCCCCTGGGAGAAGTGCGACCTGTAGGTCTGGCTAGGGATGCAGCTCTGCAGGAATGGCTCTCTATCTGCTGCTCCTCACAAGCTCTTTCTGTGGCTGATAGGGAAAAGCAAAAGTGCCATCCCAAAGCAGGCAGACCAAGAACAGGACCCCATGTTCACTTCTCTTCATTGGCTCTAACTGGAGCCCAGAGTAACCAGTTAAACCGCAGTGATCAGTGCTGCAAACCTGTCTGCAAGCAAGCTCTTTCCCTCCAGCCTCACTGTCCTCACCCATCCTCATGAGATGGCTGCTGTAGTGCTGGCGTTGCCCAGACATGTCAAAAAGTGCATCAGTTGCTCACCATCTCAGATACTGCTAGAAGAGAGCTCTTGGAGCAAATACCACTCCCCAGGCCTGGAGTCTGGCCACGCAGCCACCATCCATCCAGGAGGGCGCTGCAATGCCCATCTGCTCAGCAGAGAAATGCACAAAGACAGGAGGCAGAAAATCATAGAATCATAGAATATTTAAGGTTGGAAAAGACCTCTAGGATCATCAAGTCTAACTGTCAACCCAACACCACATCATTTCTTTTCAGCAAAGGCAGATAGCTCTGCATGCTTTGGTGACTTCACACCATAATTTCCATATATTCAAGTATCCTTCACGACCACCTCTCCTACCTGACTTCCCAGCTTGCTTCCCCACTGATAAGGATGCGGGAGAAACCTCGCTACCATCCTCATCACCGTGTTCCTGTACTTAAAGGGTGGATACAAAGAAGATGGAGACTCCCTTTTTACAAGGATTCACATGGAAAAGACGAGAGGTAACAGCGGCAAGTTACTGGGGATTCCAACTGGACACAAGAGGAAAATTTTTCACGAAGAGAACTATCAGCTGCTGGAATGATCTCCTCAGGGAAGTGGTGGATTCCCCAACACTGGACATCTTTAAGATTTGGCTGCATGGAGTGCTGAGCCATCTTGTCTAGACCATGCTTTTGTCTAGATGGGGTTTTTGCCAAGAAAGGTTGGACCAGATGATCCTTGAGGTTCCTTCTGACCTGGGATTCTATGATTCTGTGACCGTCTCCCTCATTTGGGAACCATCCCTGAGGACAGCTCAGCACCCAGGACCCACACTGGTTCCTTGGCCTCATCCAGGCCATGCCCTGGGCAAAGCTCAGCGTTGGCTGTGGCAGGCTCCTAGTTAATCCAGACAGGCACCTTTTTGACTCTGGTGCTGGACTTTCCTGGCAGGCAGGGAGATGGGGGCAGCCAGGAAAGGAAAGTTTCTAAGTATAAAACACAAAGCGTCCTCAGCCTCGCAAAAGTGTCAAAGAGGCACGTGGTTGACCCAAACTATTTATAAACTGAGACTCGATGGAAACACGATGGAGCTGAACCAAATTCCTGTTTCCATCCCACCCTTCTCCCTACAGCCTGTCACCTGAGCAGTGTGGCACCAGCCAGCGTCCTTGGCTCTGACTTCCCCAGGGTCAGGGTCTAAACCGTAGCTGAGTGCACAAACTGCACTCCTCCGATGAAAAGTAGGTCCTGGATTCCCAAAGGTACATGGATGGTGCTCCTCAGAAAGGTGGAGATCACAGAATCACAGAACAGTAGGGGTTGGAAGGGGCCTCTGGAGATCATCTAGTCCAATGCCCTGCTAAAGGAGACGTTAGTGTACGGTGCATACAAGGAGAAAGCCTGGCTGATCCAGGTCAGAAGAGCTTTGTCCTGCAAAAGGCTCCAAGCATTCTGCTGAGGACGATAACAGCGTGAACACTTACCTTTATTTTTTCACCCCCATGGCCACAGGAAAGGCAGACAACAAGAATAACGTGCTGGTTTTAAAAGAGAGATGCTCCAGCTCACCAGGACTAAAAACTCTGCCTGGGCTGCCAGGAGGGCCAACCACGTCCTGGGGGGCACCAAGCCCGGCATGGCCAGCCGGGACAGGGATGGGATGGTCCCACCCTGCCCTGCGCTGGGGCGGCCTCACCTCCAGTGCTGGGGGCAGGTTTGGGCACCACAGCACAAAAAGGGCATAAAACTGTTGGGGAGTGTCCAGAGGAGGGAACCAAAGGTGGGGAAGGGTCTGGAGGGGCAGGCGTGTGAGGAGAGGCTGAAGGCCCTGGGCTGGTTCAGCCTGGAGAAGAGGAGGCTGAGGGCAGAGCTCATGGGGCCTCCAGCTTCCTCCCGAGGGGGAGCCAAGGGGCAGGCGCTGATCTCCTCCCTCTGGGGCCCAGCGACAGAACCCCAGGGAACAGCCTGGAGCTGCCCCAGGGGAGGGTTAGGGTGGGGATCAGGAGAAGGTTCTTCCCCCAGAGGGTGGTGGGGCCCTGGCACAGGCTCCCCAGGGCAGTGGTCAGCGTCCCGAGCTGGGCTGAGTTCAAGCAGCGTCTGGCCAATGCTCTCAGCCATCTGCTGTGATGGGATTGGGCCTGTGTGGAGTCAGGAGCTGGACTCAATGGTCCTTATGGGTCCCTTCCAACTCGGGATATTCTATGATTCTATGATACCTGGATAACTGCCACGCTCTGGCACACCAGACTCCCCATTCAGCTCACCCCCTCCTCAAAGATGAGCAGCAGTGAGTGCCACTAGGAGAAACCTTCACAGTCCCACCCTGCTTGAGGACAGAGAGTCCTTCCCTGCCCCTGCTCCAGCAAAATTTGTAAAGCACTGTAGACATCCAGCTCCGGCAAAGGCGACAGCTGGACATCACACTAAGCTATGGGGACCAGCAGCCCTGTGCTCCCTTCCTGGCAGTGGTAGCCTCTTCCCTTCACATGGCTGGGGAAGAGGAGGAAGAGGAAGGACACAGAGGCAGGGGACAAGGAACAGTTTGGGAATGTGAGTCCTAGAAATGTGAAATCACAGAATCCCAGACTGGTTTGGGTTGGAAGGGATCTCAAAGCCCATCTAGTTCCAATCCCCTGCCATGGGCAGGGACACCCCCACCAGTCCAGGGTGCCCAAATGTTAAGACCTAGATCTGTTCTGAGTCATCAAAAATAGTCTGGACTGGACAGGTCTATGTCTCTAGGTTGGTCAGGTTTTGGTTCCTTCCTTTAGGGCCTTTTTAAAGAGCAAACTTTGCAGGACTCTCTCACCTGTGGATTCATCCTTCACCCAACCCCACAGCAGCCTCTGCTCCCCAGATCCCAGGGGAAGGCTAGATGTGGCCACCTGGAAGAGTCCCATCCCCTCCTCAGCGACCAGGCAGCCCCCAGAGGAACGGGGCTCTCCACCTCAGCTGCAGTTTCTAGACCCTTCTGCGACACAAACACAAGCCTGTAGGAAAAGCCATCGTTTGTCATTTGTCATAGCAAAAAAAAAAGCCGTCAAGAGAAGTGGACAGCAAACCCCAGCGAGGAATTGTTTTCAACTCCAGTGGTTAAAGGCTCTCTTCACAGAGCTCATGGCTCTCAGAAGGTCCCACACTTCAGAAGGAAACGTTACCATATTTGTTCTTATGCCACTGAGCTGCTCTTGCAAGCGATAATCCTACTTTTATCACGTGTTCTCCTCACAGGAGCCATATAGGATGCTACGCTTCCAGTCACTCGCAAATTAATTGAGTTTAAGATGTGTAAAATTTAAAAACCACCAGGGGAGGAAAGAATAGCAACCTTTTCCTGAGCTTTTTATTGAATTCTTAGGGAATTACGGATACGTGTGATTTGGATGAACAAAAACACGGAGCTGGAAAGGAGTTCACGAGCCTGTGTAGACCACCCTCAGTTGCTGAGACAGGATCACATCTTTATGGGGCATCTCTCAGGGATGGTGCAGCACAGGCTGGAGAACGGCTTTCGGGGAAAGAACCTGGGACAACAAAGACTAACCATGGCACGGGTGGTGGTGGCAGGAGGGGAGCCAGGGAAGCGATTCTCCCTTTTTATTTAGCACTTGTCAAACAAGACAGTGGGACCAGTTTGGGCTCCCCAGTACCAGGCAGATGGTGACGGAACCCAGTGAGACCACCAAGCTGGTTGGGACTGGACCTCAGGGCATGCAAGGAGAGGCTGAGAGCAGGGTGTGCAATGAGAGTAGAAGGAAAAGGGGGATTTTAGCACTGCCTGCAGCTCCCAGCTGGGACAGTGCAGAGATGAGAGAGAGAGACAGGCTCTCCTGGGAGATGCTCAGTGATGGGAAGTCAACAGCCCAAGTTAGAACGTAAGAAATTCCCATTAACAAATACTCTTCCCCATGAAGGTGGTCAACCACTGGAACCGGGGTCCAGGCTGGGGGATCTCCATCTTTGAAGACACTTGAAGCTCTCCTGAAAAAACCAGAACCCTGAGCAACCTCAGATCAAACTTCAAAGCTGGTCTTTCCAGTCCTGGTTACTCCGTGTGTCTTGTCTGTTCTCACAGCATCCAGCAGCAGGGATTGCAGTTTCCTTCGACCACCTCCTCTGATATTTTCTACTTCTACAGTTCTGAAATTTTCCCTAAAACGTACCAAGCGCACATTTGCTCTGTGTGTGTGTGTGTGTGTGTGTGTGTGTGTGTGTGCGCATTTCTCGCCACATGAAAGTGGATGTGTAGAAATGAGACCTTCCCTCCTCTCCTTTGCATCCCATCTTGCTGATGCTTTGCAAGAGATGCAGCTTCTCCGTCTGTAACATCATCACCCCTGACTCGTGATCCACTTGTGATGGGGAGCTCCTCAGCTCCTCTCCCACGACTCAATCCCCACAATGAACCACTTACACATTTTCCCCTTGTCTTATTAGAAAACCAGCTTGAAATTCCACTGGTAGTATGAAAATCCCAGCTGAGACCCGTCGGATGGAGAGAGATGTATCTGTTTTGATAAGGTATCAGTTTCATCAAGGGGAGGAGGTGGAAGCTGAAGAGATGCTGTCTACATGCCAGATGGGCACGGACAAGTCCCAGGCCAAGTTCACGCCTCATCACAACAGCATATGAAGTGGCAGGTCAAGAGTAAGTAGTAACCCCACCATGTTGCAACCCTCATGTAGACATGGGAAGACTGGGAGATACATCCTGCTCATGGAGGTAACGGGGCTATGCAAAGTCTTATCTGCTCACGGACTTTATCGTGGCTGGTAAAGACGCTGTGCAGACTTTTCTCTTGCTCTTAAGAAAGCAGAATGAGAGGCAACAAAAAAAATGTAGGTTCCAAAAAAATGCTCAGACACAAGCTTAGGCACAGGACTGTGGGATCATCCACCACTTTTTAATGAGCTCCCCTCGCGAGCGGCACCGAGACCCTGTTTGGGAGCTGAGCAGGGCAGGGCCTCCACCTCCAACCCAGAGCAACAAGGAAGGATAAGGCATCACTGCGCTGGACAGAAAATGCAGCTCTGCTTCGGGTCCAAGAACATTTTGGCATAACTTGCTAACTCGAATTTTATCTGCAAACGTTTTCAGCCTGATACCGCCGGGAATCCTGATTTTTTCCGAGTCTTACCAACAGGAAATCCCTGAGCCGAAGGCTTTAGCTGTAATGAACTTATTGTATATTCAAGCACCGAACGTCAATTTGGATTACGATGTCAAAAATAAGCACTGAGAGCGTGCAACCGTACCCTGGGGTCACCTGTCAGGAACTCCAGACAGAAATTGGCCAGATATAGGCCAGCGCAGCCTTGATTTATATTTTTCCCTGTGCAAATACAACCGCTAAGATGGAACGAACCCACTGCATCTTGGAGACGAGCCCCCTCCTCCTCTCCTCAGCGCCGCCTTCCCCTTTGCACGGGGCTTCCTTGGCTGGGGATGTTTCATTAGAGGCTGCCCAAGGAGCTCAGGACTAAATTTCTTTATTAGCGCACCTCTAAATCACTGCCGCTTGTGTCATCCTGGGACCCCGAGTCCCAGGCACAATCCGGGCTCCCCTCCTCCCAGACGCTCAGCACGCACAGGTGAAGACAAGCTCTTGCTCCTCAGCCTTGGGCTAAAGACACAGGGGAATTCATCCGGAGCACGGGATGCAAGAGGAGAGGTGCGCAGGGGCAGGAGGGGTAATTTACACCTTCCTCCCCAGGCACGTGGCCGCAGCCCTGCCCCTGTTCAGGGGCTGCAGGCAGCTTGCGCCTGTCTTTCCATCCATCCCCTTTTTTCCCGCAGCCCGGACGCAGGCAGAAGCAGGGAGGCTGAACTGGAAAGCTGGGGATCTCCGTTCGTTTCTCAAGCTCCATCCCACATGCTCTGCGGTGAGGGCTGATCCCCTTCTGCTGCCCGTTGCTCTCTGCAACCACAGCAGCACCCACGGGGCGTGCAGAGCGGGCAGCACGGGCTCGCCTCCGCAGAAGGGCTTCCTGGTTTCAGCAGAGAGAGAGTTTTCTCCATAGCTCGTATAGGGCTGCTGATGGATTTGTGCTGGAAGCAGCGCTGATAGTGCAGAGATGTTTTTGCTGTTGCTGAGTGATGCTTGCACAGAGCCAAGGGCTTTGCTGCTTCTCACACTGCCCCACCAGCAGGATGGCTGGGGGTGCGTGGGGAGTTGGGAGGGGACAGACAGGGCAGCTGACCCCATTGACCAAAGGGATATTCCACATCATATGAAGTCATGCTTGGTTTATAAGGGGCTGGGGAAGAGGAAGAGGGGGAGGCAGTGGTGGCGTTCAGAGTGATGGTGTTTGTCTCCTCAAGTAGGGAATGGACAAGAGGGAACAGCCGCAAGTTGGGCCAGTGGAGGTTCAGGTTTGAGATGAGGAGAAATTTCTTCTCGGAAAGGGTGGTCGGGCATTGGAACGGGTTGCCCAGGGAGGTGGGGGAGTCCCTGTCCCTGGGGGTGTTTAAGGACAGGTTGGATGTGGTACTTAGGGACGTGGTTTAGTGGGTAATAGGTGGTGGGGGGACCGTTAGACTGGATGATCCTTGAGGTCTCTTCCAACCTTAATGATTCTATGGTTCTAAGTAACGATTACGCGTGACGGAGCCCTGCTTTCCTGGGGATGGCTGAACACCTGCCTGCCATGGGCAGTGGGGAATGAATTCCTTGTCTTGCTTTGCTTGTACATGCAGCTTTTGCTTTACCTGTTAAACTGTCTTTATCTCAACCCAGGAGTTTTCTCACTTTCACTCTTCCGATTCTCTCCCCCATCCTGATAGGGCAGAGCGAGCAAGCGGCTGCGTGGTGCTGGGGTAAAACCACAACAGTCGGGTAATACCATCACACAGGGTTGAGAAAAGGTACAGGGCGAGGGGAGGTCAAGTGGAAGTGGAAATCCCAGGTACAGGTCGTGTTCTGGATTTTAAAGTCATTCTGAAACAGAAGACAAGAATCAGATGCAAATACGCACCTTCTGTAAAGGGTTTTGCTAAAGTTTCTACGAGCTAAGTGTTAATGTTATCTGCAACCTTGGTGTTCTCCCCAGTTATGTCACATTCCCTGAGATTTCCCCCTAACTCCTTCTCATGGAGACTCTACAGCCTCTCATGGTTAGCTCGATGGAGAATATATTTGGGAAAAAGGAAGGTGAAATTCAGCTCCTCAACGGAAGGTCATGGGAATGGAGTCTTTAAAAAAAAATAATCTTCATTCATAAAGCCAGATCTTCCTCCTCCCCCCTGTAACCCGTTTGTTGTGGAGCTGGCAATGAGATGAGACCTTTGTTTGTTTTGAGGAAACACTGAGCTTCCTCTCCCTTGCAAGTGCACACATACAATCATCTGGGAGACCGTGGCCGTGGCCCCCAGTGTGGTTATAGAGGTCGGGGATGGGGTTTGCCTGGCATCTGCAGCCTCTTTTCCTCCCTGCAAACGTTCAGCCGCATGAGGAGCCGGTCACCTCCAGCCCTTTGTCCATCCGTCCCTCTGGTTTCCAGCCACTGGGAACCGTGGAGGGCAGGAGCATTCTCAATTCTCTTCCTTGGAGCCTGCATGCTCCCCCTGCCCTCCTCTGTTTCGGTGACTGGTTTGTGTTCCTGAGCCTGTAGTTCATTGCCCTCTCACAGACACCACCAGCACCAAAATGAACGTCAGGGACTAAAGCCAGCACCTGTTTCACACCGGTTTTGTCAGAGAATCAAAGAATTGCTTAGGTTAGAAAAGACCTTTAAAATCATCAAGTCCAACCGTTAACCCAGCGCTGCCAAGGCCACCCCTAACCCATGTCCCCAAGCACCACATCTACATGGCTTCTAAATCCCTCCAGGGATGGGGACTCAGCCACGGCCCTGGGCAGCCCGGTCCAGGGCTTGACCACCCTTTAATGGAAACGATAAAAGCGTTGGGTCTCCTTCGCTTTAGCAGGTAGCGTCAATGCTATCTGTTTTATTCATTCATCCTACACCGAAAATCACCGCAGAGGCAGAGGTCACTGCCCTCAGAGATGTTCAGCCAAACAGCATGAAAAACGCTTCTCTGGTCTGCTGGCCCTCAGCTTGACAAACCCTCGCGTGAGGCAGCAAAGCTTCTCGTTGACGCTGCAAGTTCTGCTGCACGGAGCAAGCCCACGCGCTCCCGTGCCTGCTGTCTGGCTAACGTCAGGGCAGGGAGGATTAAAGCTTCCCTCTGCGGCCGCCTACAGTTGCCAGCAAAGCTGACAGCACCTTGGACTTCTCACCCAGGACAAATCCTACCCCAATTTAGCAAGTCTCCTCCGTGGACCAAGGGGTAGCCAAACAACCGCTTCGTGTTGTCACACCACGCACTGTTGACAAAGTTATCGCTATAAAAACAAGCCAGAGCCAAGCCAACCGGGGCCCTCCGCCTGCTCCAGCGTGACAGCATTTCCTGCTAGCACAGGGGAAAAGGTTATTGAAGATCCACGCGGAGGCAAAGGTAAAGATTGCTGCCGCAGGGTGTGGAGCAGCACTTGCTGTAAATCGGTATTCAGGGTCTTACAGAGGTGGTCTGTAAAAGGAGTGCTCCAGCTGGTAGATGACGAGCATGAAATCCAAAGGCTAGGTGATAAAACTAGAGTAGGGGAGATTTAGGTTAGATATTAGAAAGAAATCCTTCCCTGGGAGGGTGCTGAGGCCCTGGCACAGGGTGCCCCGAGAAGCTGTGGCTGCCCCTGGCTCCCTGGCAGTGCCCAAGGCCAGGTTGGATGGGGCTTTGGGCAGCCTGGGCTGGTGGGGGGTGTCCCTTCCCATGGCAGGGCAGATGGATCCAGATGATCTTTGAGGTCCCTTCCAACCCAAACCATTCCATGATTCTATGATAAAAGCGTGCAACAGGAACACGGTTGATTAAACGATGTGATGCTGTGGTTGCAAAGATGATATTTTACCTGCACGAGTTAATACTCTGAACAGTCTTTGTCTCTTCCTGACCATCTTCTGTGCTAGGAAGGACTTCCACGCTTCTCTGAAAGAGTGTGACTTAAAAGGCAAACACCATGCTGAAAACTCAAGGTAAAACCCTGTGGCCCTCACAGTGTAACTGCTTAGCGTAACCTACGAACTCAGCCCAGCCCGCTGGCACACGCTCTTCTGGCAAACAGAGATGGGAAGGGGAAACGCGTGTAACACTATGTGGACATTCCCTTCTAGACTCTTCATCATCTTGGTCGCCTTCTCCTCTAGACCCTTCACCATCTTTCTACACTTTCTTGTAGCATTTGCAGGTCTTAACTGAGAATAGTTGTTCTTGGCACCAGCAGCATCAGCAGCAATGAAGTGGCCGGCCAGGAAGGATATTGCCTTCCTAAACGGCAAAGCCCAAGGACATTCACAGGCAGAAGAGTCGCTGAGAGGCAGAGCTGGGATTAATATTGGGGTGGGCATGGGCAACCCAACCGTCGCACCACACTGCCCTGATCCACCAAGAAGGAAGATGGAGAATCTTCTCCTCAGTGGCTGGATTCCTTCTGCCCACCCTGTCCATGGGGTGCAGCCCCCGTGCTTGGCAGAAGCCTGACGGCTGGGTTGGCAAGTTTCCACCTCTGCCAACAGCACCTTCAAGCTTAACAGCTTTTTGTGCGTATGGAGCCTAATTGACTGAACTACATTATTTCGCTATTTAAAAAAAACAACCAGGCATTTTATATGGAATTTTTAGGCAGCTGGGACTGTTCTGTGTTTCCAGATCTGTTTATACCGTCGTTCAGGTTCTACAGCACTTCAGGAGGTGCCCATTAGGAGCTGACCATAATTTCGGTTTAACACATGAGACATGACCATACCATGTGATCTGGAGAAGCTTTTTTAATAGAGAAGTGAAAATCGCACCGTGTCAGGCAGCCGACAAGATCCACTAGAGCAGTTTAGCCTCAAGATGTGGTACTTAGGGACATGGTTTAGCGGGTAGTAGGTGGCAGGGGGACAGTTGGACTAGATGATCCTGGAGGTCTCTTCCAACCTTAATGATTCCATGATTCTATGATTCCATGATTCTCTGCTTCTCACACTGCCCTGCCGGAGGGATGGCTGGGGGTGTGCAGGGAGTTGGGAAGGGACAGACAGGGCAGCTGACCCCAATGACCAAAGGGATATTCCATACCATATGGCGTCATGCTCGGTTTATAAGGGGCTGGGGAAGGGGAAGAGGCGGTGGTGGCATTCGGAGTGATGGCGTTTTGTCTTTCCAAGCAGGGAATNATGGTTTAGTGGGGAATAGGTGGTGGGGGGACGGTTGGACTAGATGATCCTGGAGGTCTCTTCCAACCTTAACAATTCTACGGTTATATGATTCAAGCACCATCACCAAAAGGCTTTAGCCGCTGTCAGTGATATTTGCTGCAGGGCATTAGCCCCCTCAAAAAACCCCCCAGGATGAAGGTCCCGCTGGCACCGCCTGCGCCCAAGTCAGCAGCATAAATCCCCTCTGACAGGTACCTCACAGGAGCTGGGGGGTTGCTGCAGTGACATGATACCTCTGGCACTGGCACACAGACCATGTACCGCCGCTGGCAGGTGGACACGATGGAAAGCCAGGGCACTGCTGTCAAAGAGTCAAAAAAACAAGAATTGGAGCAAGCGTTAGATTTATTCCCCATCATTTATTCCCCTGCCCAGCCAAGGAAACTACATTAACTTTGCCTAAATAAACAGCCTGGACTGGATGCAGGTACCACGGGTGATCAATACAGGTGCTCAGCGCCAGGCTGAGGGCTGCCGCCCCCAATCCCGCAGGAGCTGACGTCTGACAATCAATTATTTAGTGGGAAAAAGGGTTTTCATGCTTTTCGATGAAAATTTGTAAAACAACGTTGCATTCTAACAAATACAAAAATAAGCTGATCTCATAATAACCAGCAATTAAAATAGGTCTTAGCTAGGTTATTTTTTAATTTTTTCCTGGAAAATCTTAGCCCTTTTTTCACCTGGGGTTAAGACGACCGCGCCCGTGGACAAGAGGTGCCCATGGCTGCCCAAAGACACCGGCTAAACCAGAGCAATCTGGAGGACACTCGCCCCTGGAAAACGCCAAATCCCAGGAGAAATACCTTCTTCAGCCATCTGAAGTGCCAAACTGAGGCAGAGACGAGCCCAAGGTTTATCTAGAACAAGTCCACACTCGAGCAGCACCTCCAGTTACATTTCAATTAAAAAAAACAAAACACTTTTCCACTCATCATTTATTATTCACTTTAACACAACTGCATTTCAGTAGAGCTGTTCCATGCTGCAAAACAGCTTAAAAGTAGAATTTCTCTCCTGTATCTTCCCACTTCAGCTCCAGGACTACACATTTGGCGTCTTGGCATTTTACTCTCTGCTGACAGACAGATTGGGTGGGAGAAAATTAACAAAAAATAATAAAAACCAACCAAAAAGACCTGTTGCGCTGACGATGCCCCGAGTCCCCGTCGCTCCTCACGTTGCACCGCTTCCCACCAGCGACTCCGTGTCGTGGACGGCCTCGTGCAGCAGACTCCTGTTCAAAGGGAACACGAGGTTTTTAGACAGCCATATGGTGCTCGTCAGCTCGGATCAGAGAAGGCGCTGGCCGAGTAGCAATGCCTCCCTGATGAGGGAACACGGCCTTTCCACTATCCATAAAAGTTTTGCAAAGCCAGCTGTCTCCCAGCCCTACCGTCCGTTGTTTTCCCAGCTGCGCGCCATCTTTTTGGAAGGAGAGTGAGAAAGAACCATGGTACCATCTCGCGTGAAAGAGGACGTGGAGCCGAGGCGGCGGGCAGGCCTTGGAGCAAACCCTCTTGCCCAAATATTGACGTTTTGATCAATATGGGCTTGATGAAGAATAAGCCAAAGACATCAGGCGGAGTTGGGAAGGACGTTGTGGTTCAAATCAGGCTTGTAAAGAAAACAAACGCAAAGGAGCCATTAAGAGAAGACACACAAGTTGAGAGATACTAATCAGTTTTTATTTTATAAATACAGATGAGCTTTCCCGCAATTACCAACATAGTTTTAATGTGTCATTTACTATGGGATATTCTGGTTTTTGCTTATTTTAAATACCTGGTCAAGCAAGGATAAGCCAATGCTGTTGTGCTTGCTATAAAAATACAGTGGGATATGATCTTCCAAAACTAATATTCTCAAAAATCTTAGGAATTCCTAGTGAGGCGAAAAGATTGCAATGAAATGTTTTCTCCACTTGAAGACATTTGCAGACATTTAACAGCGTCACAGCTGTGCAGGAACTGAAAGGCTCTTGACAGTTTAAAGCAGACTGTGATACATCATCTCACCTTCAAACCCACTATTTGTTTCTCTCCCACTGGGCTATTTTCAAAGTAATTTACAGGTGGAAAAAAAAAACAACAAACCCCAAACAGCAAAAAAAAGAGAGGCAAGCCACGAGGTGGCTGCAGTCTGTACAATCCCCCGTCCTCACAGCTACGAGTTTCCCAACGCTTTCATCAGCCCCACGATGCCGACCCCTTCACACCACCTTCCCTATAGAAAGGGAAGAAAGTGGAAGAGGAACACAGGGACCAGTTCAGGCCCACTAAAGACGCATCCATAGAAAGCCCATCAAAGCAGCTTTCTGCGACAAACGCAGAAATCAACCACCGTGTTTTGACACACGAACAATTGCAGGGCTCAGACAGGAGCAGCAACACAACATCAGGGAGGAAAACTTCATTTGGTCGGGTGCAACCTGAGAAAAAGCGCAACTAATGGAAAAAGAATAAATCCAAAGTCCCGCTGATGCCCTACTGACCTCACGCAACGTGTCGCTGGATTGCACCGAGACGCTCGGTTTGCCTACGAAACCTAGAGACTTCACAACTACTCTTTGGGCTGCTTGGAAAAGTCCTCACCACACACGGAGTGAAGGCCTTCCCGTCAGAGAGGAAAACGAGCGTGCCTACAAGAAGGTCTGCGCTGCTCGGAGCGTGCCAGCTGCCACCCCGCAGGGTGAACGCCTGACCCAACGTTCCCAAATTTCACCTAAAATTATACTGCTATCAGAAGATGGTAAGATACCGTCACAGGACAAGAGTATCTTCTGCTCGCTCCAATACCACGCGCTGCGCTTTCAGGGGTTCCTTTCCGGCCAAAGCACAGCGAGACTTTCCTACCTTTCTCCTCCCAAAGGGGAGGGCAGTGCTTTAAGCTGCTGCAGCGCCTCCTTAGCGAAGCCTTTCACGAGGTTGGAACAGGGGAGCTTATCTGGGGAAGAAGATACTCATCAACGCGACCAACTTCACGCCAAGTTTGCACGTGGAATCGCGTTCACCGCCTTACAGAATCGAGGCCGGAGTATTTGCGCCTAGCGCACCGTACCGCGACAGACCGAAGATAACGAAGCGCTGTAGAAAGGCTGGATCCACCAACTCAACCGCAGACACGTTAAAAGCTAACAGAAGACACGTGACTATCATTTTAATACAATCCTTAAGGTGTTACCTGGAAAAAGGCATATTGTAGAACAGTGCTATTATGGATACTGGTTCTCACGTACACGTCTTGTGTTGACAACAGATAGTTGAGATTATACACATCCACGTTTTATAAAGTTAATTTAGGCTAGCCTTACGGTGAAGTTAGGGAAAAGACTAGGTCATTGGTTCAAAAGAAAGCATAGACCAGGGAGGAAAAAAGAGCCAGGCATGATGAAGTGTATTTTATTCTGCTATATGTTTCTTTTTCTTTAATATTTGAGGGCTCACAACTGAGCCCAAACTCTCGGGTATACGATATAGAAAGCAAGAGCAATGAAATCCGAACTGAAACAAATACCAGGAATCACAAAGCAGGCTGCAAATCGCTTTCCCGTTAGTGCGGCTGAGCGCACGTGCCGGTGGTGACCTACCTAACAGCGAACCGCTGGAAGCTCCTTCCTTTAAAAGTACAGATGGTCAGGAGGATATTAATTTAGATGAATAACGCTAACAGCCTCCTTTCTACAGAGGGTGGAGCGATTCCACAAATTCACCTAATTCCGAAGTGCTGACTGCATTTTTCAGTCTGGGTTTTTATGGAGGCGCCCGCGGTGCCTCGCAGCACGCTGTCCCCATCAGACACCTCGGCGGGTGGCAGCCGAACCCCACTTAGGTAGCACGTTCGTTGGGTCTCTACTGATGAGGTCTGTGCCCAGCGGGGGAAGCGGGGAATGGGTAGGCTGAGATTATTTTTAATAGGAAACCTTACAGGAGATTTAGTCCTCAAGGCTTCTATAGGTAGGAACAGTGAGTATGGAGGAAAGGAGGAGGGGGAAAAAAAAGTCATTTCTGATTAATCAGGTGCAAGGAAACTGCAGATATGGCACAGGTGCTCCTTCTCTGGCAAGTTTACACCACCAACTGAAGACCCATCAGTGCAAACTAGAACTTCAATGGCTACAGAGCACAGCCAAGAGAAAGCTGTCCAATTATAACAGATCCGTGGTATTTCTGTAACGTTGACTGCATTGCTCAGGAAAACACAGGAGTACATGGGAGAAGGTAAAGAGGTCTTACCATAACGGTACTTTAAAATTAACTTTTTTCCTTCTTCTGAAAAGATTAAAATAAATTTAACCCTAAATAATAATTAAGAAATTAACAAATATTCATAGAAGGGCCTGATCAGCACTACAAGTCGTTTCCAGGAAAGCCTTTATAAATGAATTCCAATGCCTAAAAAAATTTCCAACAGATTATAAATACCAGACAGCAGAGGGCTGGAAGTAGAATCAAAATTTACCTGGGCTGTGAATATACCATGATCCTGTGTTATCGTGCTCAAGTCCATTTGTCTAACACCATAGGAATAGCTTTAGCTTTTTTATTTTTTATTTTTTTTATAATTAATATAAAGAATAAGTGCAATTTTATCTCTATTCCAGATCACTGATCACACCTCAACGTCTGCTATCAAATCCCTGTCCAAGCTCACTTGTCCGAACTTTTACGCGGTCTGCGGAAGCTGGACATGTTTTCGTTCAGTGCATAGATCCTCCGAGAGAACTCCTCAAACTCCCCTAGGACTTGTTCATCACACTCCACCGCCACGGCGTGCTCCACCGGGATGGAGTTAAAGTCTTCTAGCTGATCTCCCGCGCTGAACCCCGTCGCTTCCATTCCCATGATCTCCTCCGCTTGCTCCACGGTGCAGCAAAGGACAGGGCCGAGCGAGGGACGAAACTCACAGGGCTGCTCGTTGCTGGCAGTGCCAGCGCACTCACCAGGCAGAAACGCCCCGTTTATTGCACTAGTATGTCCTAGGAAAGACTCCTGCCGGTCTTGGGTATTGTTTAGGCTCCCGTTTTCTCCGTTTAAACTGCCACACAAGTCCTCGCTTTTCTTGGTGTTTCCTTTCGAGGAGTCCATAGAGGTATCCAAGGAGGAAGATATCGATCCGGGTTTTTTATCTAACTCCCCTGCGCGGGCCGCGATGGCAACAGGCTGCGTTAAAGCGGAGTTGTAACTAGGAGGAGGAGTTTTGTACTGCAGTCTTTCGTTTCCTGTGCTGGCTCGTTTTCGGAGTCCTTTATCTGGAGAAGGAAGCCCACTGGAAAAGCCAATATCCAATCTGCCGAAGCTCGAGCTCTGTCTCTTTGGAACGGGAATTGCACTGGATGTATGGTGTCGATCACTATAAAAGAAGGAAAGGATAAATCACAGCTGTCAGGCGTGCTCACGAGCAATACAGATGTTTAACCAAAGGCTGAAGCAATTATTTTATCACAACCCTGGGCTCTGTTTGGCCAACTACTTGTCTCTTAAAGCGCTAAAACCCCAAATGTGTTTAATGCTGTGTGAAGTGCAGAAGACACCCCAGAGGACAGCTTTACTGAAAACCGGTAAGACCACGTAGGAACATTTACAAAGCTCTACGGTTTGAAGAGTCAATCACCCAAGAAACCACCACGTTCCGTTAATTCGTACTGTTAACACCGTTTTATAGGACCAAGCTGTACTTTATGAATTATTACTGTTGACCATGTATTTATCTATTTATGGCCTGTACTGGGCCATCATAAACTCTTCAAAAGTGAGCACTAATGGCAGATCCTCTAAGAGCGGCTCCTTCCAACAGCAGGCTTTCCTGACAGCTGCACAAAGGAAAAACAACACACTAACTTCGCGATTTGCAGAGGGTTATTTTTGCCAGATCTTCTGCTCTTCCGTGCCAATCGTTCCAAAATTTTTTGGACAAACATCAACCTCAGTTTCTTGAGGAACACGAACAAATCAAGTTTAATTTACAAGTTCGATGTTAACTATTTAATACAGTCCCACAGACCACTTACACCGTCTCAGGTTCTATAATTTGGAATATCCGCTTTACGTCATCTGGGGTGTGTTATGTGAATTCTCCTTCGTCGGCTTAATCCTTATCCAAATATAATCACCATCCTATATGCAAATATTGTATGTTAACTTAAGCAACGGGTTCACTTTCCTTCCAAATTTTTTTAAAAAATAAAATAAAATACAGCTATTACTGTTCTGCTGAATATATAACTCCAAGATCCAACTGCCATCACTACAGGTCTCCTTCATTAACTCCACTTAAAAGAAACTCCTTCTACTCAAGGCCCGTACATTTTGGGACCTGTTTTGCAGGGGAAAATCTTGGAATAGCAGTTACGAGTCGTCCCTAGTTTGGATCCGTTTCCACATTATTTTTCTTTTTTTGCTCCCCTCTGTCAATAGGATGAGATACAGGGCAAAAAGTCCCTCTGTGAAAAAGAAGTGTCCGCATGGGAGGGCAGTGTGGAGCACTGCCGCTCTTTATTTCCCTCTCCCATCTTACCTTCTCCCAGGCTGGCCCTTGATACAAGTGTAGGGCTTCCTTCTCATCCACAAAACCCTCTAATCACCTTAAGGGAAAGTTGTTTTTCAGAATTTACAGTTGCAGACAGTGAAGTAGAGAGATAAGCGTCACACAGCAGCAAAACCATCGACTTTCTTTTTAGATTTCAACTGCTTCACACCTTTTTAATGCAAGCTCTGCACGGCATTTACAGCTTTGTTAGCAACGGTTTGGAGCACCCCCATCAGAGGGGACAAACCGGAAAGCAGTCCGTGCCACAGATGCTCACAGGTGCTGTAGATGTGGTCTTGGAGACTAGCCCTCAAGCCCCTTACTTGCCAGAGACTAAAATACTTCAACCAACCCCTACACAATCAAGCCTCCAGCTTCCTCCCGAGGGGGAGCCAAGGGGCAGGCGCTGATCTCCTCCCTCTGGAGCCCAGCGACAGAACCCCAGGGAACGGCCTGGAGCTGCCCCAGGGGAGGGTTAGGGTGGAGATCAGGAGAAGGTTCTTCCCCCAGAGGGTGGTGGGGCCCTGGCACAGGCTCCCCAGGGCAGTGGTCACCGTCCCGAGCTGGGCTGAGTTCAAGCAGCGTCTGGCCAACGCTCTCAGCCATCTGCTGTGGTGGGGCTGGGCCTGTGTGGGGCCAGGGGTTGGACTCGATGGTCCCTATGGGTCCCTTCCAACTCAGGAGATTTTATGATAATAATTTATTTTTAAAATGACGTAATACGACAAACCCAAGAATCTTGAGGCAGGGCACTTGTGAACTTCACTTCGGCAATGTACACTGCAGGAATATTGGGGATGGTCTCTTCCTCCCACCCCTTCCCCCAGCTGAGGGCTTTCAGAAGTAGTAAATGAATACTCAGTATTACTTACTTGGTTAGACTCTGTTTATCTTAAATCTTAGCTAAGAAGCTTCTTCACATTTCCTCTAGGTTTGCTTACTCTTCCTTAAGAGCGAGCACAGGAAACAGCAAAACACAGCAAAACATGGTATTTTGCTCTGTTTCAAGTTATTAGGAACTTCACAATTAAAGGGTCAGTTTTAGGAATTTACCCAAATTCCAAGATGTGCATATATTCACAGAGACAGACACAATTCAAAACACTTCTCTGGGTCCAAGGGCACATCATCCTACGTTTATGTAAGCCAGTTCCTCACAGACAAGTGGTAACTACAGATCTCTGTCCAAATTATAAGACACTTTGCAATTAAGTAGATGGTGCTTTTCATGCAAGATATCCAAGGTTGTGCTGCCTTTCCCGTTCCAGATACTGAGACGGTACAAAGCTGAACTATCTCCCTTCTACTTGGACAGGATAGCATGTAACACGGTGATTCACATGTCTTACCAAGAAGATGTGGCAAGGTGCCTGTCCCGCCCTGAAGAGCCGAAACAAGGCCAAGCAGCGGCTGCGTGTTGCAGAACAGGGCAGGAAAGGCCTCCCAACTCCCCTCTCCTTACAAAACCAAGCCCAAAGCACAGGCTGGGACCAGTCTTGCTGCTAAGCCTGCCACGAGTCTTGAGGTGTACACGGTGGAGCCACAAGGCAGGGGAGCCATGAACTTTGTGCTACGAGGGTTGGGGTACAAGCACTTGGCTGATCCATCAACCTTGTGGCTCTAAATGCAGGAGGCTCGAAAGAAAGGAGGCAGGAAAAGAGAGACGGGTTCTGTGCTCAGTCTGGTATTTTAGGTTGGAAAACACCAAACCCTGACACTGAAGTTCGCTTTGTTCTCTTTGTACTGTATTGCCAATTCAAGATCCAAAGCACAACACCTGATTTCTTCAGCTCTACAGTGAGCTGTATGCATCACTTTCCTAAGTCTGGACCTATTTCATAGAATCACAGAATCTCCCAAGCTGGCAGGGTCCCCTAAGACCCATCAACCCAACCCCTGGCCCCACACAGGCCCAGCCCCATCACAGCAGATGACTGAGAGCGTTGGTCAGATGCTGCTTGAACTCAGCCCAGCTCGGGGCACTGCCCACTGCCCTGGGGAGCCTGTGCCAGGGCCCCACCCCCCTCCGGGTGAAGAACCTTTTTCTGATCTCCAACCTATAATGGTTGGAGATTAGACAAACCAGTTGTCTAACACCATTTAAAATAGCAACCGTGCATGTAATCCAAAAAGGATGTGGGGTGTACGAGAATTCCAGTCTCATACAAGCTCCTTTTCAAACTCAAAGGCTACTTATTGCCCTGCCCATGGCAGGGGCTGGAACTGGATGGGCTTTGAGGTCCCTTCCAACCCAAACCATTCTGTGATTCTACGATTGTGCTTTAAAACTTGCTCAAATTAACTTTTCTTGTCTCAAACTCTTTAAAGAGCAAAGACTTAAGTAGGACATGCGACTGTCTCACTGGAAAACTCCAAATTACCTTCAGCAAGTGCTGATCAGTCCAACTTAGGCACACTACTCTACGAAGCAGAAGAAAAAAGCAGCAGCAGAAGAAATTTAAGTGTCTGAATAAACCAACGTGAAAACTGTGATCTGTAATTAGCTCGAGAGAAGCAGCTTTACAAACTGTTCCGGTGGGAATGTAAATTTAAGTTCCCCCTAAAAAGAAACATGCCTAAATTCCTTTGGAAATCTAGGCCTTCCAGGCAAACGGGTGAGTAATTAATTAGTTTGCAGGACCAGGAGAGTTTTTAAAGAGCTTGTTATGACAAGACTATTCGAGCTAACACGTTATGTGTGCCTGAACAATACCTCTTCAGTCCAGCAGCCAAAAAAAAATCTTCCCTTCACTTAGTAAGTTGAGCTGGCAGAATGATCTCCACTAAGTGATCTAACAGCCTAAATGCAGCAGCAATACAAAGCTCATCTCCCTCGTCTATAAAATAACTTCCCAGTTAATAGAGTACATCAGGGCTGCCCCGCAGGGCAGTACAGCAGAATGATCTTCATTTATCATACAAGCGTTCAAATTAATGAATTAGAACAAAAAGCACTTGCAGCCAGGTTCCTTAAACCTCATGGAATGAAACGGGCCTTGCTTAAGACTGCAAAACCAGGTTTTAAGCTGCTGGAGACGTGTGGGCAGATTTCTGAAACCACCCGTTGCTGCCAATAAATAGGAATAGGATGGGTTTAGCTTTGGTCAGGAATAAATACGGGGGATAATAGCCCAAATCTGAGAAAGCAGGAATGAAGTCAACAGAATGGCTTAACTGCTTATCAGATATTACCGAAGGCATTTAGATAAAATAAATACGCATGAAGGACTTTGGAGATCAGCCATCTAAGGGTTCATGGCCTAGGCCCCTTCCACAGTCACTGGAGAAAGAAAATGAGCACTGGAGGGAAGGGTGGGCAATACCCTACTGAGAACCATTGATGGTCCGTGGGACAGTTGCCCTCTCAGGGTGTCTCTTGGCCACAGGGGCAACCTAGACAACTAATTCAGACTGAGTGACGAGTGTCTAGAATCACAGAATGGTTTGGGTTGGAAGAGACCTCAAAGATCACCTAGTTCCAACCGCCTACCAAGGGCAGGGACACCCCCCACCAGCCCAGGTTGCCCAAAGCCCCATCCAACCTGGCCTTCAACACTGCCAGGGATGGGGCCTCCACAACCTTCTGGGCAACCTGTTCCAGTACTTCATCACCCTCACAGTAAAGGATTCCTTCCTAATATCTAATCTAAATCTCCCCTCCTTTATCTTAAACCCATTCCCTTTGTTCTGTCCCTGTAACCAGGTACTGCAAGGCCACAATTAGGTCTCCCCGGAGCCTTCTCTTCTCCAGGCTGAACAAGGCCAACTCTCTCAGCCTGAAGGCAAACATGAGAAGATGAATAGCTGTGTACTTTTAAGTAGAATGATGGTCATAGTCTTGCAGGCAAACAAAATAATAACAAAATGGCTGCAGGTGCAATCAAAGAATTGTTTCCTGTTCCATTCCCTCCTTCCAGGTGAGAATGAAAAGTCAAATTGAGGTTTTGGTTCAAATTTAATGTTTACAGAGAGGCCCAGAGTTCAGATGGCTGCTATTAGTCACCACGAAAAGAACCTGACAGAGGGTCTCTATTCCATTTGCATTTTCCCTGAGGAAAAGCCTGTACTGTTACCAGAGTTCACAGCACTGCATCAAGGCAAAGTCCGGAGAAGGAGATGGTTTATCAGCTTCACTGTTCATGCAATTAATAAAATATATTAAAAAGCAAGTCACGTTAGAAAACTATCATCCAACTGCCCCGAAACTTTAGAGACTGTAAGGTATTGCCACCAGTGAAAAGAGTTTGGCTTGCAGTAGCAGGTCAGCTCTTTGCTTGAAGGTACAACCTTCCCGGGAGACCTCATCGCAGCCTTTCAATACTTAAAGGGGTCTTCTAAAAAGGATGGAGGGGGACTCCTTACTCAGGTAGATAATGATAGGACCAGGGGCAATGGGTTTAAACTAGAAGAGGATGGATTTAGATTAGACACTAGGAAGAAATCCTTCCCTGGGAGGGCGCTGAGGCCCTGGCACAGGGTGCCCCGAGAAGCTGTGGCTGCCCCTGGCTCCCTGGCAGTGCCCCAGGCCAGGTTGGATGGGGCTTTGGGCAGCCTGGGCTGGTGGGGGGTGTCCCTGCCCGTGGCAGGGGGCTGGAACTAGATGGGCTTTTAAGGTGCCTTCCAACCCTTCTGGGATTCTGTGACCTGAATTACTGGGGTTGAGCTGGTTCAGCTTCCAGCCACAATTACGTGGTCAAATATTCAGAGACAACAAACAGATGTGGACATCTGTCCAAAAGGAACAGCCTGCCACTAGTGGAGTATAAAAACTGATTTGATTAACTGTCATCAGGCCTTAATGACTTTTAGTCATTAAGTTGGATGAGACTAGAAGTGGTTACGTACAGGAATATGCCAAACTGCTATCAGGAAGCCTGATTTCTAAATTTAAAAAAGAAGAGAGAAACCTCAGATTTATTGGACATTATTGATAACAGAATTACATCATCACCAATCTCAACGTTTCAGTTACATCCAAATCTCAAAAGCCAGTCCATAATGGTCTAATGTCAGCTGCAAGTTCTACTGGCAGCAAAACTACAAAGTAGCTGTTTTTTCCCCAAAATATTAGTTCTCACTAGTTAATAATTAGTCCATTTGGGCTTTCTTACAGACCTAAGGAACACAGGACACGGACTCTGGGCTGCAAACAGGCGGGATAAAGTGATTGAAGTAGGACACAAATGTTTCTCAAGTTATTTTCTTAGTGAACAGATTCTGATTGTAATCTATTTGCAGTTTTGATAAAGAAAAAAAAAAAGAAAAGTTTCTTCGGTCAGATTCACTTATTATTTAATCTGTCTGCAAGGGGCTCAGAGAAACTGTAAAGCAAAATGAGAGACAGAATACAATTCACAGGCTCAAATATGTATCTTTTCCTCCCCACAAAATGTTTCCTCTGAGGAACATTACTGGATCACAGCTGGTCAAAATACTAAATCTTGATTGTCTGGCCAAAAGCCAAAATCCACAGCTACAGCTCTTTGGTATGAGAATACTTTTAAAAAAAAAAAAAAATAATAAAAAAATAACTTAAAGACCATTTGATCTTTTTTGTTGCAAACTATGACCTCATGGCAGCAAGAACGCTAAACGAAGGTGTTTAAGTTGGTTTACGGCCATCTGAAATGTTTGAAGCTCCAAGCGCAGGTCCGAGCTAATATCATGTCAACTGTGCTAAAAAGCAATAATAGTTTCTCACCTTCTTAGAGATTACGGGTTAAATAACACACAACAGCGACAGGGCTGCAAAGGGAGGCTGCCAACACGGAGCTAAGGTGAAATTGCGTCTTTTGGCAGCTACGAAATTCTGACACGCGCTTCTAAAAAAAAAAGAAAAAAAAACCCCAACGACTCTTCATAAATTAAGCTACCAGAGTTTTCGTAACTCCAACATTAAGTTTTAGCCTCTTCTTGAGTGTAGCAGTGTGTGAATCAAGACATACCTTCGAAACACAAATTTAAGCCTTGGCACGCACGTATTTTTGGGTCAAGCTTTTAAACGCAGGCTCCAAAGGACATCTCCCTGACTACGGACAAGACCTCCTAAAGCAGCATCTCCTATTTGCCAGGGTTAGATAAGCCTATTGTCTGATCTATTCACTAGGAAAAAGAATCTCCTTCTCGCTGGACCGCTCCAGTTTGCAGTGTGCTCTTTGCTTGCCATCAATACTCACAAATACCATCCCTCAAAAGTCACACCGAGTAAATAAAATTAAGCTGAAGAGTAGGAGAGAAAAGGAAAGAGTCGTTTGATTTAATGCAACCATGAACTAAAGAGCCTGATTTGTGAAGGATAAACCTGAACACGCAAAAAGGAACAGAACAACGTTCAAAGTGTACAGACTACACCTAAATAAAGACTTGGTGTCTTGTAAAAGTTGGAATAAACTGCATACTCAAAAGAAAAAGAATTCTTAAGAGAAAATCTGCACAGGGGCTTTTGCATCAGCAAAAGTTAATCTTAAAAATGAATTGCCTTTCTGGAAGGCAGCGAGACTCCAGGACTAAAAAATTAGAAACAGAGAAAATTATTCCCAAAAAGGGAACAGATAAGATTTGGGGGAGCACAAGTGAGACAATAAATCAACAACTTTGGCGCATCATCTTTAACCTGAAGAGTCAACATGCAGACTTGATATCAGAAAAATAAAGGGTTTTGTAGCCTCCATCACAGATCTGTTGGTTCCCGCACAGACTGTCTTGATTTCATCTACATACAGTGCAAATAATATTTTGCAGTAGGGGTAAGAAAAGTAAACACAGCAGAATATAAGTGCCAGGAGAGATATGAAGAGGGAAGCAGAGCTTGTAGACCCGCAAGCTTGCTGCAATAAATCACGCGTGTTGGGATGTGAAAACACGTATTAATCATTTAAGTGTCATGCCTGAGAAACCAAACCAACACAAATCTCACCAGGCAGAGGGATCCAGCAGCAACGCAATTAAACCTCCATGCAGAGGCACTCTGTGGACCTTCGACGGGGCCAAGGGTTGCCCCAGAGCTGCAGGCAGAACAACGGAGTGCGTGAAAGCCTGACGCAGAGACTTTAAACAGAATGCTCTGATACAAGTACGAAATAGGTGGGTCCTTCTGCAATAGCTGTGGGGGTTTTTTTTGTTTGTTTTTAATCTGAAGGAGTGAAAAAAATAATCTATTTGGTACTCAAATCTAAACCGATGCTTATCAGAGAAAGAGGTTAAGCTTGAAATAACTACGCATTTTAGTTACCCTGAATATCTGGGGGATTCAGTTCCGTTCCAGACTGCAGAGAAATACAGATATCTCCAGTCAAAAGCAAAAATGAGGACCACGCATAGGCTAGGAGTTAAAACCAGTCCCGTTCAAAGAGAAATTAAGCAGAAGTATTGTTTTTTACCAGTGTGATTAGGGTTTGACAGAACTTAAGTTCAGCAAAACCACCTACAGTGGGTTTGTAAGAAAGGAAACTGAAGCCCAGCAACAACGAAACCAAACCAACCAGTGCAAGTGAACCTGTAGATAAGAAAAACCCATCGCCACCCCACACGTTTCTACTCTCCTCCATCCAATGAAGGATAGCCTAGAAACACTTTACCGACTACAGTTTCACCTACAGGATCCTGAAATCAAAAAAAAATTCCTTCAAATCTTCATTTTAACAGCTGGTGGCTTTCATGCGTGTTTAAATATATGTAACCTGAGATTATCCACAAGACAGTGGGCATCTGTACTCTGCTACGTATGTGCTCGACTGCAATGCCCGATTATGAAAGTCTAGCCCGTTTTCCTCTTGAGCTAGACTCCCTGTAAAGCCTCATTGCCATTTATATTATTAGGAAGCACTAAGAAGCATTGTTTAGAATCATTAGCCTTAAAAAACCCAAAAAGTTAAAAATGAACAACTATTCATAGCAGTTTTGGAGGTGAGAAGGAAATGAGGCATAGATATTCAAGGGGGGGAAGGAGGGAATGTGATACTCCCGGAGAGCTACGCTTAATATTCCTACATGTTTTGAAATACTATCCAGCCCAAAAAATGTGTTTTGTCTTGCTAATGACTGTGTGTCACCTATAGGAGAACAAAACCCTGCCTGCAGGATGGCAAAACCTCTGAGGTGTAACTCAGCCTTCCATTATCAGTTCTTCAAAGCCAGCACATACCAGAAGGGAAGAACAGATACCTACGCTTTGAAAACGCTTCCTATTTAGCATGTCCTGGAGTCATCCCACCTTTGCTTACCCCACTCTACTGATGAGTTCGCACAAGTGCTATGGAATCATAGAATCATTAAGGTTGGAAGAGACCTCCAGGATCATCCAGTCCAACCATCCCCCCACCACCTATTCCCCACTAAACCATGTCCCTCAGTACCACATCCAACCTGTCCTTAAACACCCCCAGGGATGGGGACTCCTCCACCTCCCTGGGCACAGGAAGTCACAGCTGAGGTATTTTTGGCCCTTCATTTTCAGATTTCCTTAGGGGATCTTTGGACTTCTACATCACAGCGATGGATATTCCATGAAAACTCAAGGTAGTATCTTCCCGATGAAGAAAGCTATTCTGTATGCATCTTGCTAGGGGTTAAGAAGAAAAGCAGAGAGCATCTTTTCAGCTGTGCCTGAAAGTACTGACAGAATAAAACTGCACAAGGAGCCGAGCGTCCTTTCCTCAGGGCCTGTTTTACTTCCACTGCTTTGTTGGCAGAGCTGAATTTCCGTCAGGCAACGCTTTTTGCTCAAAGATACCACTTTTTCTGCTCTTGTAGTTGTTTTCCTTTGCCAAGACCCTCCTCCCAAAGCAAGCACTTTGGAAACTAGCTTAGCGCTCACATTGATCAGCATTTCTGCGCAAGGAATGAAAGATCAGAAAGAGTGACACGGAAAAATAAGGGCTGGAAACAGCTGTGACAGGAGGAGAGATTTTCCCAGAAGATCCCTGGTTCCATCAGGCTGGTGGCCAGTCACTAGTGGGGCTCCCCAGGGCTCCATTTTAGGGCCAGTTCTTTTTAACGTTTTCATAAATGACCTGGATGTAGGACCAGAAGGTGTTGTGAGCAAGTCTGTGGGTGACACCAAACTGGGAGGAGCTGTTAACTCCACTGAGGGTGGAGAGGCCTTGCAGAGAGATCTGAACCCTATTGGAATAGCAAAATCAGAGCAGAATTTGCCTGCTGTTATTCAGCCCAACTATTTAACACAATGCTTTTTCTCCACTGATTTCAGAAAAGTATTTCCATCACCAGAAAAATTCACCCAACGCTACGCTGCCTCTACACTTGTCATGCAGAACATGACAAGACTAGTCTGCATTACACCAACAGAGGCTTTGCTACTTCTGCTGCTTTAACATGGAAGGAATTCAGGTGTAACATGAACAGCACTAGAAAGCTTCAACTCAACTGATCTAGAAGGGCCAGTGCCACAACCTTTAGTGTCATTTCACATCAGATTTAAAAAAATAGTTCAAACTTGGGTTTGAGTCTTCCCTAAAAGCCACATACTATCCCTAAAATATTAAGGTTTGGTTGTTAGGGCTTTGTAGTTTGTTATCACATCAGGAACAAGTATCTCAGAATCATAGAATCCCAGGTTGGAAGGGACCTTGAGGATCATCTGGACCAACCTTTCTTGGCAAAAGCTCCATCTAGACAACATGGCCCAGCACTCTGTCCAGCTGAATCTTAAAGGTGGCCAATGTTGGGGAATCCACCACTCCTCTGGAGAGCTCATTCCTACAGCTGCTTGTTCCCATTGTGAAAAATTTTCCTTGTGTCAAATCAGCACCTCCCCAGTAACTTGCCCATGTTACCCCCCGTCTTTTCCATGTGAATCCTTGCAGAATGGGAGCCTCTATCTTCTTCATAGCCACCCTTTAAGTACTTGAACGTGGTGATGAGGTCTTCCCCAAGTCACCTTTTCTCAAGGCTGAACAAACCCAGGTCCTTCAACCTTTCCTCACATGGCAGATTTCCCAGTCCTTTGGTGGTCCTCCTCTGGACCCCCTCCAGCCTGTCCACATCTTTTTTTGTATAGCGGGGACCAAAACTGAACACAGTATTTCAGGTGTGGCACAACCAGCGCTGAGCAGAGTGGGATAATGACTTTTTATCTCTGCTGGCGATGTCCATGGCGATGCAACCCAGCATCTTGTTGGCTTTCTTTGCTGCTGCAGCACATCATTCACTCCTATTGAGCTTGTCGTCCACCAAGATCCCCAGGTCCCTCTCAACAAAGCTGCTCCCCAGTCACATGGATCCCAGCCTGTGCTGCACTCCTGGATTGTATTTCCCCAGCTGCAAGACTTGTCCTTGTTGAAGAACTTCATAAGGTTCTTGTTAGCCCACTCTCCCAGCCTACCCAGGTCTTCCTGCAGGGGGGCTTCCCCACTTAGTTGGTATCATCAACAAACTTCAGAGTGCCCTTGATCCCATCATCCAGATCACTTATGAAGACACTAAAGTGCTGGGCACAGTATCAATCCCTGGGGGACCCTACTTGCAACAGGTTGCCAGCTTGAAAAGGAGCTATTTACCAGCACGTTCTGAGTGCAGTCTGTCACCCACTCCCCACACAACGCACAGACCACTTGTCTAGATCATAACGTCTCAGTTTCTCTAGGAGGCAGCTGTGGGCAACCATACTAAAAGACTTGGAAACATCCAGGTAGACAGTGTATCCAGGCCATCTACATGGGGCCAAGTATGACACAAGGACCACACCAGACCTGTGCAACTTTGGGGTGGTGAATAAGTAACCTAGGGATCCTGAAACAGCACCATGCTACATTTGGGTGGGACTCAGACTTCCACAGAATGAAGATGAGAAAACAGGACAAAATAATTGCTTAAGGTAAGAGGTTGCATGAGCATGCACAATTCAAAGACTACAAATTCTTTAAAAAATCGAGAATACAAAGCATCTAACACCCACAGAGATACATTTGCTAGTGAACTGCCTTCCACATTTACTAAAGTTTATTGCAGTGGGTTTAGGAAAAATTGGTCAAGCCTCATGCTGAAACAGTTGCTGCAAGGTAAGACTACGCTAACTTTAGTCTTGTAACACAGAAACCAGTCATCTCCCCTTTAGTGAGGAACACTGCTTTTCAAACAGTCTTCCCCAACCCTCAAGAAGTTGTGGGCCCATGGCATGGGTGACAGTATACCAGCAGAAGAAAATAGCAGAATATTGTGGACATCTTATATGGCCAGTATTTGGGGGGGGGAGGGAGGGAGGGAGGAATCCCAATCTTCACCAAGCGTGCTTAACTCTTCTGTGAAAAATTTTTTACAATTGCATTTTTTTTGTAGCATTCACCCCCTTTTTAATTATGAAAAAAATACTTACCATCTAACCAGTAGCCCAAGCTCCATGAAGTTTTTCAGGTTAGGAAGTGTCTGCCTTAGATCTGGAGTACTCAGCCCATGTTGATATCTAAGCTACAAGAACAGAAAAACCTAAAATTAGCACTGCTTTCCAAATCCCAGATTCCAATGAATGTAATGTTATGGTCAGTTAATTTACTAGTTTTTCAAAGAAAGCGTAGGATAATCAAGCAGTTCCAACAGATCTATTCCCTTGAAGGAAATGTTCCATTTAATACTCATAACCTCCTATTAGCCAAACCCACCCAAGAGCAGGGACAAAATAATCAGTCAATCTGACTGTTAAACCCCATTACGCTTTTTCTGTTTCCTATCTGCACCAGGACAGCAGCCTCACAGCTTAAGAAAATACAGACATTAAGGGAACAGACCAAATTCCAACACAATGTCCTACGTTCATCGAGCCAAAGCATTTATTTGTGCAGAGGTGCCATCCCTCACCCTGAGCGTATCGACGTATGCTGGAATCAGTATCGGAACTATCACACACTAATAAACACACACACTGCCACGCAACGGAATTAGATCTGCATTCCCTACACAGCTTACACCAACGTTTAAACTGCTGCTATTATTCTCATCATTAAATTTCTTCTGGGAAAGGGTGGTCGGGCATTGGAACAGGTTGCCCAGGGAGGTGGTGGAGTCACCGTCCCTGGGGGTGTTTAAGGACAGGTTGAATGTGGTACTGAGGGACATGGTTTAGTGGGGAATAGGTGGTGGGGGGACGGTTGGACTGGATGATCCTTGAGGTCTCTTTCAACCTTAATGATTCTATTCTATTCTAAATCCAGCGTACAGTGTCATGTAGTGAAGAGAAAGGCTTCAAATATTGACTTGACGCTGACTCCATGCGAACCTCGACTTGCTTTTACCTTCAATTATCAGATGAAGTACGTGTGACACAACCCTCACTGCTGGCAAAGATAAAGGACTTATTTAAGAAGCCCCCAAACTGAAGATGCCTCCGAAGAAAACGGCACATTGAAGGGAAAGATTCTTCCTTTCAAGGTTGAATCTCAAAACTTCAGGAAAACTTTGCAGGGCAACTCATCCCTCGTATGGTTAAAACATGGAAAAAAAAAATTCCCTAAATTCCAATAGCTTTAAGTCGACACTGCATCATTCCGATCGTCTCAATATGCCGTTCTCAGTGGAGTTTAACAGCCTCTACAAGCCCCAGCCGGCCTCCAATATCACACAGCAACTGCCCAAACCTGACACTGATAGAGCCGCTTGCTGCAACACGGAACCATCCCACTCAAAGTCACATTCATCTTTTGGAATTCCACACCTGCTTCCGTAATTCACGGAAGTAAGGTGCAGGGAAGCATCCTCTACGTAACAAAGATTTCTGGCTTCTCCCAAACAATGGGCCAATCAGTTTTTTCACAGAAAAACTCTGGAAATTGGGAATGATTTCTCTGCCTGTCTTGAGTTTTGGAAAGAAAAATTGCTTTGGATGAAAATCATCCTCCGTACTGCATTGTACAACGGGAGGCCATTTATTAGGCAGTTTATTGTTTCCATATGGACACAGGCAAGTCATACGGTGGGCTCGGATTCATATTTTCTGCTACAATGACAGAACCTGGATTAAGACAACCGTACAATATAAATTACTGAACGATCACCACATTCTCCTGATGGGATTACAGTGGATTTGGTTAACCAAAGAACTAGCCTGGGGCAAAAGACGTAAAAAAAGGAAAGAAAAACAAAATCAAAAACATTTGATTACATTACCACAATCAAACGTTCATGGAACACCCCTTTTTATAGTCACCCTTAAATTCTAAGGTTTCAGGGCATGAAAAGATTTGGATTAAGGGATCTCTCTATTCCCAACAGCCGAGATCAGAGGAATGCGCCTGAGACTCTTGTATCAAAACATGAGCAAAAACACTGTTCCTGCTAAAACACGTTTTCATGTTGCAAGCAGCAGAGCCACGCAGTAAGGAGAGTTAGGACGCAAGTCTTGTGAAACCTCTAGAAAAAAGATAAATCGTTTAACTTTATAAACTGTGTTCTATTTTTGCTTTTTAACAGCTTAAAACCAAAGGGATACCTCCTTATAGGTCCGTATCAATACAAGCCGACAGTCATGTAGTTACAAACCAAACCTACGAGTGAGCCCAGAAGCTGTTGAAAACCTCACCTGCCTTTTAGTGACAGAAAGTATTAAAAAAACCCCCAAACAGTTGAAGCATCAGAGCCACGAGTTAATTCCCAGGTTTTGAGTTTGGTTCCAAAATTACCTCCTCACCAACACAACAAGGTTAACTCCTGCTTCACAACGGTCTGCAAGTCTCAGATACCCCAAGAAAGAAATCTCGCTGCTTCTACTGACCGATAGAACCCACCGCACGTACAGCACGCCAACGGGAGCACGGAGGGAGAGGAAAGAAAAGAAAAAGATACTTCTCTTTTACTCGAGAGCAGAACTCCTCTTCCTCCTGCTCTTACCCTCTGCCAATGCTGCATCAATAGCAAATCCTGTTCGTTTGCCCAAACCATAAAGCATTCCTCACACACCTTTCCTTGAGTTTATTAATTTTTTAACAGCCAACACCATACCTACAGCCCTATTCAATGTATTCATCAGTGACCTGGATGAAGGGATAGAAGGTCCTCTCAGCCAGTCTGTCAACGATACAGAACTGGGAGGAGTGGCTGCCACGCCAGAAGGCTGCGCTGCCATCCAGCGTGACCTGGACAGGCTGGAGAGCTGGGCGGAGAGAAATCTCATGGAATTCAGTAAGGGCAAGAGTAAAGTGCTGCATCTGGGGAAGGACAGCCCTGTGTATCGGCGCAGGCTGGGGGATGATCTGTTGGGGGGCAGCTCTGGGGAAAAGGACCTTGGAGGCCTCATGGACAACAGGATGACCATGAGCCAACAGTGCCCTCGCAGCCAAGAAGGTCAATGGCATCCTGGGATGCATTAAGAGCATGGCCAGCAGGTCGAGAGAGGTTCTCCTCCCCCTCTGCTCAGCACTGGTGAGGCCTCACCTGGAGTACTGTGTCCAGTGCTGGGCTCCTCACTTCAAGGAGAATATGGAACTACTGGAGAGGGTTCAGCGCAGGGCCACAAAGCCAGGACAAGCACCTACCATATGAGGAAAGGCTGAGAGAGCTGGGTCTGTTCAGCCTGGAGAAGAGGAGGCTGAGGGGGCATCTTATCAATGTATATAAATATCTAAAGAGTGGGTGTCAGGAAGATGGGACCAGGCTCCTCTCAGTGGTGTCCAGTGACAGGACAAGGGGCAATGGCCATAAACTGGACAACAGAAAGTTCAACCTGAATGTGAGGAAATACTTCTTCACTGTGAGGGTAACAGAGCCCTGGGACAGGCTGCCCAGAGAGGTTGTGGAGTCTCCTTCTCCGGAGACATTCAAAATCCACCTGGACTTGTTCCTGTGTGATCTACTCTAGTTGATTCTGCCCTGGCAGGGGGGTTGGACTAGATGATCTCTAGAGGTCCCTTCCAACCCCTACCACTCTGTGAATCTGTGTGAGATAGTTACTCCACCTCATCCAATACTGAATATCAGTAATAACCATCATCTGTGACCTGTTACAACAGGATACACACAAGAACATCAAAATCAATTTTTAAAAGAGAAAAAATGTAAGGAGAAGACAGCTGCTTTGCCCATGAGAGTTAAAAGGAACTTAAAGGTAGAGCTGAGCATTATGGAAGAGAAAAAAGGCGAGGAGGAGAGTGGTGAAACACCGGGTCTGGGCAGGAAAACTAAAGCAGAGAGAGGTGACCGTGGCGCTTTCTTGATTCTCCTAGAACTGAGTTCACATCTGAGTCGTTGCTATTAAACATCACCCATCCCCACCCGCCCCACGCTACGCTTCCAAAGAAACCAAGTATCATTTGCAAAAACCAGTATTTTCTTTAAAAATTAGATTGTTCCTTCAGGACCTCAGAGACCCGGCCATCCAAAGGAAACGTGCCTGTTTCGAGTGCGCAAGTGTCCAAGGTTTGCGTTCACATTTATGACCGCGTATTCTCCACGGGACTGTGAGTAAATCATTAATGATGTTCAAGTAATAAAAGATTAATTGCCATTTCCTTACTAATATTTAGCTCCTAGACACAGCTTTGTTTTCCCAAGTGCCGTGTGAAACGTTGCTTGATTGAACAAAAACACGTAGTAAACATGAACTGGGAAACAAATAAGCTGAAGACATCAGATACTCCAGGCAGGAGTCTGAGTCTGCTCTCCCAGCAGTTGCTAGCAATGCTTACTCCACAGGAACAAGACGTTGCAGACAAGATGAGTCGTATTTTACGAACAGTTAAATATCCCTTAATTCATTCTGTCTTGAAGTGGGGGGGAAAAAATAAAATCTCATTTTGTAATTTCTTTCAGTTACACACATTTATTCCTTTTACTCATCTCAACCAACAAAACTTCCAACATTTTATTTACTTTGTTGCTTTGGCTTCTGTTAAGTGACATCATCTCGAGTTATTTAATTAGAGATGCAATTCTAACTGGAAAAATAACCCCAAACATATTCACAGAATCACAGAATCATTTTGGTTGAAGGAGATCTTCAAGATCATCGTTTCCACAATATTTTAGAGAATAACTCTAGATCCACCCAATTAGATTACTGTCTCAGAAAACCTGTATCCCCAAACCTCTGACACAACAGTTCCAGTGTGACAAACCTAAGAATTTCAGCAAAAAGACTTTGAACAGAGGACAGACACTATTTACGACTGTCAGTAGGTAACCACCGAGATTCCTTTTATAAAATACGAGGTTTTCCCTTGTCCTACGACAATTTCAGGAAGTACCTGTGCAGAAGATTCTGAAGATAAAGGAGATGAGATTTACATTAAGGCCAACTCTACTTCTACAGAAGACCAGTCCATCATACTAGTGGGTGTTTTATATTGTCCTTGCTCTTCATTCCAACATCATAGAAAACCATAAATCATAGAATCACTGAACGGTTTGGGTTGGAAGGGACCTCAAAGATCATCTAGTTCCAGCCCCCTGCCATGGGCAGGGACACCCCCCACCAGCCCAGGCTGTCCAAAGCCCCATCCAACCTGGCCTTGGGCACTGCCAGGGAGCCAGGGGCAGTCACAGCTTCTCTGGGCACCCTGTGCCAGGGCCTCAGCCCCCTCCCAGTAAAGAATTTCTTCCTAATGTCCAACCTAAATCTCCTCTCTTTTAGTTTAACCCCATTCCCCCTTGTCCTGTCACTGCACTCCCTAATAAACAGCCCCTCTCCAGCTTTCCTGTAGGTCCCCTTCAGGTATTGGAAGGCCGCGATCAGGGCTCCCCGGAGCCTTCTCTTCTCCAGGCTGAACAAGCCCAACTCCATCAGCCTGTCCTCATAATGTTAAAATAAGCTGCATTTAAAACAATGGTTCTGAGCGTGAAAGGTAGATTTATTCTCAAAACTTGTATTAGACTTTCTAATAAAATGTTTAAACACTTCATTTCCATCAAAGACTAAGAGAATTGTTCCAGCTAACGCAACCACAGCATTAGCTGTAGGTGAGGAATGACAAACAAATTAAAGTTCACTCGTGACAAACTGGGCATAATTGCTTTAGACTTTTTAGGGAAGAAAAAAAATAAAAATTAATAAAAATATGCGTTTGCTCCAGTTTCTACCTGCATTTCCTTCAGTGCAGCCGTTTGAATTTCTACTGGAAGGAAGCTGTCAGTCCTTGGCTCTACACTGAGCATCTCTAAACCACTCGGGCCATCCAAGCATCTTCCAAGTAATTTATTTTGCCATCTAGACTGTCATATGTGATTAAAATCATGTCAGACAACAGAAAAAACTTATCACCTTCCTAAAGGTACTAATTCAGCAATAAATTAGTCATTTGCCACTTTGTGACAGGTGTAGCTACCTCATTTGTTAACCAATTAAAATACAAACCCACAAAGGTACAGCTACGGTTGGACTGGATGATCCTGGAGGTCTCTTCCAACCTTAACGATTCTATTCTATTCTACTGTCCTGTAAAGTCTGTAAGGTAAGAAGTACTGGAGCTATTGAAGTTTTTCAAAGAAGTTGCCTTAAAAAGAACCCATTTAGCTGGAGGTCTCTTCCAACCTACCTTCCTATTTCTGGGCAATACCTCCCTATTTCTGGGCAATAGCAGGTTGCACCCAAGTTCAAAACTAGGGCTTTTGCCCCTAAGGGGCTGCCCCTTAAGAACACTAACGATATCCTGCGTTTACGTGCAAAGAAGAACAGCCCCTTTCCCACACTAATTCCTGTAACAGTATTTAATGACTAATGGTGTCCGAGCGCAGACGTTTGCTTTCAGCCAGAAACCACAGAGTACCTTGAATGGAATATCCTTTTTTTTGGGGAGCACAGAACGACTCTAATTCTGAACTCATCTGTTCATCATTTACCGTATCGTTTCCCCAGCCATATCCATCTTGTTGCAACACACGTGGAAGCAGTCTTACAGCTCAGACTATGTTAATAAAGCTCAAAACACCAGCCACTTCAGTACATGTTATGCATAATACTCGAGTCTGCACCGAAACCTCCAGCAGTTTTGTGCCTCCCTTAGTCTCTGCTGCAGGCAACTGGTCCTTGATGTTGTAGAATAGAATAGAATAGAATCATTTAGGTTGGAAGTGACCTCAAGGATCATCCAGTCCAACCGTCCCCCCACCACCTATTCCCCACTAAACCATGTCCCTCAGTACCACATCTAACCTGTCCTTAAACACCCCCAGGGACAGGGACTCCACCACCTCCCTGGGCAACCCGTTCCAATGCCCGACCACCCTTTCCCAGAAGAAATTTCTCCTCATCTCCAACCTGAACCTCCCCTGGCACAACTTGCATTGTAGCACCGTCAAGTATCTATACAAGAAGTGGACCTAACCTACTACTACACTGTGCAAGCTCATGTACTGTTAAGGCAGTCAAGAGCAATTCTGAATTATTTTCAGCTCAATAAGGAGTTTTTCTTGAGAGCATCAAGCGTTTAAAAGGACATCTGCTCCACAAATGTGAAAACCCACAAACACAAATAGAAGCAAAAGTGTTCTTTCAATCAAGTTCGTAGCATTGGTTAGAAGCCAAGCATTTACAGCAGGTTTTCAGAGGATGTCAAACGCTGGGACAGAAATATAAAATGCAAGTTTTAATAAAATGACATAGTTAATTGTTTTACAAGATCCTGGATGACTTTTCAGAGCATGAAGGAGCACTGGCTGGGATTCAGATGACTAAGCACTGCAATAATGAAAACAGAAAGTGTTGTTATAATGCCTGTTGCTATATAAACAACCTTGGGGGATCAGTGAAATAATGCCTGCTGCTATATAAACAGTTGTGTGTGTTTATACCTTTTGGGGGAAATTATAAAACTTTAGATTATCTGCACCCTTAACATGTTGCTTGCCTTTGTTTTATTAAATCTAGCTAGCTGTTGCAGCTCTGAACAGCTACGTGGGTTTACTGAGAAACCCTCTAAGCTGCAACAACGGGGCACCGCGTTGTGGTATCAATTAGCTGCATTTAGATAGCACATCTCAAAGTGAAACATTTTAAACTCTTATTTTTCCTATTTAAAAGACTGTCAATATGCATCTGTCACAGTTTGGAAGCAAATCTAACCAAGGTTGCTTCCCCCTCCCCCTTCTTTTTTCTTAAGCTTCTTGGGGAAGTAGGAGAGGGAAATAAAGCACCATAGCAAGCACTGGGATTATAACGAGTCTTTAAGTCCTCAGTCTTGCTTTCAGAAGGAGCAAACAGAAGACTGCCACAATAGTGACAGCCCTCATCCAAACAAGAGGAAGTGCTCAAATACACGGCTATTTTTATGGGAATGCTGGCTTGTATCTATGCCAACACCGGCCTCCCTCTCCCAAGTGCACTGCTCGGAGGTCCACCCTGAAAAGCAGATGTTTACTTAGCAATTCTTCTAAGGGTACTAAACTAACAAGAAAAACAAGTTACGTCAACAGCCTTGAAGACCCAGGTCCTTCATTAATCCGCCGGGCACACGTTTTAAAGTTCCTCAAGCTGACCCAGCGTGCTTAAAAGAGCCTTCATTAAAACCATCTTAAAGGACTCCCATCCCAAATTTGATTTCACGATAACAAATAAGGCATACAAACAGCGATCCAAGCCGTAACAGGAGATAGCGACTCCACTTTATGCTGGCCCTTCAAAGGCTGCTTACCATCACACTGTTATTTTTGAGACATGCTTAGTCTAAACCAGCCTGATTTCGCCCCGTTTACAAGGCAGAGGCTGCTATCAGTGAGATACTTTCCTCTTCTTTTACTTTGATCTGTCACAGCAACAACTGACAGTCGAGACACTGCAAAGCCACCGGTCCAAGACAGTCACTCCTACAGTCGGGAAACGCTGATGGCTCCGTTACAGCTGAGTGCCTGCACACATCTGGTGAGCGCGGAGCTCTCACTCAATCAGTTCTTACAAACTCATCCGATAACAGATCTAATTCTCCACCACCTTCTTCATTTCGCCTTACAATTCAATGAAGCTGCTTCTTCCCCTCACACCCACCAAAACACCAAGTCTGAGCATTATTCAAACACAGCAGCAGCCTGGACGCTAATGCTCAGCAACTTATAAACGTCCGGCAGAATATTACAAAGGAGTTTTCTTCTGATTTTTAAAACTGAAACGCGATAATAGGCAATATTACTACTAGACTTGGGTTTCACAACAACAGTGTTTATTGGAGATAGATCACAAGAAAATAAGGAAATCGGAGTACGTGTTTGAGGACACGCAGAACAAGCTGTAGAACGAAACATTTAGATGAGCCAAAAGCTGCGTTTCCTCCAGGACTCTCTCGCTCGTACTCGTGAAACCCTTCCTGAGAGAAAACACAATACCCCTCCAGAGAGGGCTCACACATTACCCTGCACGGGTCGAGGCTGGTGTCCCGGGAAGGATATGGGAAACCATCGTCAACGACAGGCTGGGGGAAACAGCCACTTCCCTAAGCAAACTATTCCTGTGAAATTTGGTGGTTAGTGGGCTCGTTATAAAACCAACCCATATTGGCCCCCTTGCCCGTAAAGGTGCCTCTCATATAGCACGACCGTTTTACAGAAAGAACGGTAAAAAAAAAAGCAATTTAAAAGACAGAGCAGTTACTGGCCACAAAAACGTTTCCCCCCCCCTCCTTCTCCAGGGCAGCACTCAAATAAAAACCATGTTTACCGTTCGGCTGTAGTCTCGCTGTGTTGGAGCTTGATGAGATGAAACCGTACAGCATAACCTTTCCAGGTTCAGGTCAGAACTTCTTAAAAACGCCTCGGTATCACAAAACGATGTTTATTGGATTATAAGACGTGGGCACACTTATTTCCTATGACCTCATTCATCCTGAACTTTTGTATTAAAAATCATTACACCAGGCGGAGAACAAAAGGTCAGATGTGTAAAAGCCAAGAGAAGAAAAGACAAGTAACATTTTGTACCTACATCTTACACATTCTTTATGCGTTTAGCTCCCCAAGCACACTGGTGCACTGCACCAGAACGTCTGAAGGTTTTTTACCTAAATACACAAAATACAAAAGGGCAATAGTCTCAGGAGCACAGAGGTTGCTACGGAGAAAGCACCCAGCTTGTCCTGGCTGGAGATCAGAGCGAATATAGCACGAAGCTCAAACTGAACAGCCAGGCTGAAAGGCTGCATGGCTGCACCACGGTAGTCCATCAGGTCAGGGAGGGTGGATGACCATCATAGCATCCCAGATTGGTTTGGGTGGGAAGGGACCTTAAAGCTGCCAAGCCCCCTGCCATGGGCAGGGACACCCCCCACCAGCCCAGGCTGCCCAAAGCCCCATCCAACCCGGCCTTGGGCACTGCCAGGGAGCCAGGGGCAGCCACAGCTTCTCGGGGCACCCTGGGCCAGGGCCTCAGCACCCTCCCAGGGAAGGATTGCTGCCTCCCAGCTCAGCTCCAGCTCCCCTCCTGCAGCTTCACGCCCTTCCCCTTGGCCTGGCCCCCCCTGCCCTGCAACCAGCCCCTCTCCAGCTTTCCTGCAGCCCCTGCAGGCACTGCCAGGGGCTCCAAGGGCTCCCCGCAGCCTTCTCTGCTCCAGGCTGGACAAGCCCAGCTCCCTCAGCCTGGCTCCAGAGCAGAGGGGCTCCAGCCCTCCCAACATCTCCAGGGCCTCCTCTGGCCCTGCTGGTCCCGCTGCTGGGGATGCAGCCCAGGATACACCTACATCCATCTGCACAAGCCTGTGAACTCCTTTCTGCTAGTGACACGGTTTCATCACCTGATGATAGTTTGGAGCAATACAGTAAAGTTTCCAAATAAATTTTTGGAAATTTGCATACGGTGCTACTCACTCCTCCTAAATTTATTTATTACCCTCATGTTTTGAGAAAACCACTCCAAACCCAGGTGACTTTCCCAACAGTCCAGCTTTACCTTGTACCTGAAGTTGGTGCAGGAAAGGAACCTGCAGAATCGTTCCAGTGTGCACAGTCCATGCACTCCGTTTGTGTTTTCAATACCTAAGTCTTTCAGCTATTTGTTCTGTCGTGCTACATTGGGAAAACTCTTGTTTTAAAATGGGTAAAAATAGACCTTTGGGCAGTTTTTTTAAAGCCTTTATATCCAGGCTTGTGAAAGCTGCTCTTCAAGTGAAAAGGCTCTAGAGCTTTGAGAAAGCTTTACTCAAAGAGCGATGCAGCCCGTGCCACGGAGCCTAAATGCAGGAAGAATTTGGGGATGCTCAGCTCGCAGCCCCCTGTTTCACCTAAGCTGAACTGCTTCCCAGGTGTCCATTCTGCTAATTTTAGTGGGCAAAGGAGATGGACTTCTAAAGAAGACTAGATTTTTGAATCAAATGGGAGAATCTCTATGTCGAGGAGTACAGGATAGTTTAACCTGTGTAAGCCTTGTTTCTCGTCAGGTTAACATCGCCATCCAGCGAACACCAAACAGAATAGAATAGAATAGAATCATTAAGGTTGGAAGTGACCTCAAGGATCATCTAGTCCAACCATCCCCCCACCACCTATTACCCACTAAACCACGTCCCTAAGTACCACATCTAACCTGTCCTTAAACACCCTCAGGGATGGTGACTTCCCCACCTCCCTGGGCAACCCGTTCCAATGCCCGACCACCCTTTCCCAGAAGAAATTTCTCCTCATCTCCAACCTGAACCTTCTGGAAATGTTCTCTCATATGACAGAAGGTATTTCAAACCTAAAAGCTGAGGTCAGGGAGCATTAACGCAAGGTCTGTTGAGCAATGGCCTACCTGCAAACAACTAGCAAACTGTATTTGCTAAATTAAAGCGGAGCTTGTTTTTCCTATTTACATAATACTAACCTAAGAAATACCTGAATTATGCACAAGGCCAGCAAAGAAAGATACAATAGCCCCTTTAGTATTTCCAGTCTCTTGAAAAACTAAATCCTTTAAAGCTCTGCATTTCCAAGCATTCTGCACTGACCAGAAAGTAAACGAGCCAATATATATCAAACACTTTTATTCCTTTTGTCGGAGAACAACTTGCTCTGAACTTCACCCACAGTATATAATAAGGTTGAAAGGCATTTCTGGATGATTAAGCAGCTGTCATACCCAAAGCTTTCCCAGGATTTGTGCCCCCATGTGCCAAATCCTATGCACAGAAGTAGGAGACAATCGCTGCCTCGTGGAGCAGAAAACATACATATTAAACTACACAAGAGAAGAGTAAAGGATGTGGGGGAATGGAGAAGAGAAAATAGCAGAAGCTCAGCAAAAGAAGTGTCAGCTTGTCACTTACTAACGACAGAGCAGAGTAATTTTTATAAAATAGAATAGAATCATTAAGGCTGGAAGTGACCTCAAGGATCATCTAGTCCAACCGTCCCCCCCCACCTATTACCCACTAAACCACGTCCCTAAGTACCACATCCAACCTTTCCTTAAACACCCTCAGGGATGGTGACTCCACCACCTCCCTGGGCAACCCGTTCCAATGCCCGATCACCCTTTCCAAGAAGAATTTTCTCCTCATCTCCAACCTGAACCTCCCCTGGCACAACTTGNTGCCCTGAGCCTCCTCTTCTCCAGGCTAAACAAGCCCAGTTCCCTCAGCCGCTCCTCATCAGACCTGTGCTCCAGCCCCTTCACCAGTTTCGTTGCCCTTCTCTGGACACGCTCCAGGGCCTCCATGTCTTTCTTGTGGTGAGGGGCCCAAAACTGGACACAGCACTCGAGGTGCGGCCTCACCAGGGCTGAGTACAGGGGGACGATCACCTCCCTGCTCCTGCTGGCCACACTATTCCTGATACAGGCCAGGATGCCGTTGGCCTTCGTTAAAGCAAGCAAGGTTTCAGCAAACTCTACGCATTTTAGCATGATTTTTTTTCCCCCCCATTAAGAGTTGGCAACATGGCAGAAAGTGAGACGGCTCCTGAAGGAAGAGCCGGGCTCACAGCCGAGGTCCATGAATTCCACAGGCGTGCAGAACAAGGCGTTAACACTCCGCATCCGAAAGTGAAGCTCTGTCTGTAGAGCGCGCGCCCCACCCGTAGGGACAAATCATACAGCACATTCCTGCACTAACGCACTGTGCCACGGCTTGAGAACAGAGCTCCCACTTGCCCGTCTCTTTCAATTTCAAAATGTAAATGCTTATATACACTACAAAGCAGTTCAACTTGGCAAATCACGGGTATTTATGCCAGCTTAACTCTATCAGGAGTCCATTTTCCTTCTGATTACTGAATTTTGGTTCTATTTTAAACACACACTCTTTTTTTTTTTATTTTTTAAAAGAACTTAGCAGGCTGAAGAGTTAACGCGCAGAGACGACGACAGCTCCATCGTACACAAGTGATGTAACAGGTAGAGCATGCTTGCCGGGGCTGGTCCCCCAAAATTATTTGGAGCAGCGACTCTAGGCGCAGCCGGTGGTGTCACATCTTCTATCCCACTCAACCAACTTGTTCAGCTCACCGTATCCACAACCAGAGCCTGGGCTCAGGCTGCAGGTGCGGGGATGCGGGCAGGATGGAGAGCCAAGATGTGCTCCTCCAGGGGGAGCTAACCTTGGCCTTTGCCGATCCGGACGGATTGCCGACGGGCAAGGACAGGCAGGCTTTCATCTGAATGAAAGGGCGACTGTTGTTACAGCTAACCCAGTCTCATTTCAACCTATTTTATCTTGGCATGGGTGATAGGAAAGGGGAAAAAAGAAAGCCTTCCAACGAGTTTGCAAAAAGCATACGTAAATTCCCCAATTCTAAATGACCTGGCTAGGTATCAGCCCATAGCTACCCTAGGAGACTTTCAGGAATGAAACTTCTCCTAAAAGCGTTTGGCTCTGCGCAGCTGGAGAAGGTACTTTGTGGTTTTTCAGGTGCAGTCCCTTCCTCTTAACATTAAAACGAATGCTTGGCACTTTACGAGATGAGAACTCGGCTCCGGCTTCAACCTGTGCTCTTTCAAGAACACTTTTCCCCTATGCAGTTAAATTGGCCACGAATTCAGACAGTGCATTCTTTCTGAACTGTACGTTTTATGATCTCAGTTTAGGGGCCTCATAAAAGACGTAGTGTGCAAGTCACAGTATCCTGCCCTCAAAGGGTCATAACCACCGCATCCACAGCGATACCCACAGAACTCCTAAAGACACTTCTGCTCCGTAGTGTTTATTGCCAAAACAAATTTCTAGTCCTAACGTTTCTGCTGCTCAACTTCCCATGGAAAAGTTTAATAGTTTCTATTATAAAAGTTGATTTTCTCACATGTTAGATAGTCTAATAGAGCCAGGAACTGGACATCTTGCCTCATTTCACATTTAAGACCTGAGTTTCAGTTCAGTTTCTTACATATGGCACTAGTCATACGCATTTAACTTCTATTCCATGCAGCTATTAGAAAGGTATCACTTGGACTGCAACTGAAATACATCAAGAAGTATTTTGCTTTTCATCTATGCTTCTGTGACCATTGCTTACCTCGTGTGTTAGACAAGCAACCGAAACAAAAAGAGCCATTCCCTCGAGAGCTGCGTTGGCTGACCAACATCTCTAGCAGGTTACACACAGCACGTAAACATCGTCTGCCACCATGTGGACACAGCGACTCTGGACACAGGGAAGCAGGGCTAGACACAAGTTACTGGCTTGGATCTGTACTGCATTGATGTGAAAACAAACATCCTTGGGGGAGCTGACAAAAGAGTGTTTGAGTGATTTTTTTTTTTCGTGGCAAATAGTAAAGTTCATCTGTTGCTAATGAGTGTCAGATGAAAGCAGAACTATTCTTTGGCCAGGGCTGAGCAAATCATGCCAATGTGAATAGGAGTATTAGTCTAACATCACTCAATAGTTGTCTGACAAAACAAATCAAGGCCAGAGCAGAAAAGAAATCTTGCCTTGTGTGGCAATCATGAGCACGCATTCAGCCAGAACAGAAAAAAAAAACCCCCAACCTTAACTCATGCAGCGTGACAATNTAGCAGGTTACACACAGCACGTAAACATCGTCTGCCACCGTGTGGACACAGCGACTCTAGACACAGGGAAGCAGGGCTGGACACAAGTTACTGGCTTGGATCTGTACTGCGTTGGTGTGGAAACAAACATCCTTGGGGGAGCTGACAAAAGACTGTTTGAGTGATTCTTTTTTTGTGGCAAATAGCAAAGTTCATCTGTTGCTAATGAGTGTCAGATGAAAGCAGAACTATTCTTTGGCCAGGGCTGAGCAAATCATGCCAATGTGAATAGGAGTATTAGTCTAACATCACTCAATAGTTGTCTGACAAAACAAATCAAGGCCGGAGCAGAAAAGAAATCTTGCCTTGTGTGGTGACCGTGAGCACGCATTCAGCCGGAACAGGAGAAAAAAACCCCAACCTTAACTCCTGCAGTGTGACAGCTCAAAAAAGATTTCACAAAACCTGAAGCGATGCCTGGGAAGGGACGCTCTGATGGCCATTAAGGCTCAAAGGGGTCTTGCACTGATCAGAGTTCTGCCCTACGGTTGTACAGGGAACCTGGGCTGAGACTCAGAATAAGAAATCCAGAAGATCAAGAGACAAATCAACTTCCCCCCCACCCCGCTTTCAGTGGCTGACTGAAATACCAAATCATCATTTGATACTCAGAGTGGCAAATAAATTGATTGTCCCAGGCAAGAAAATAGCTGCAGTAAATCCCCTTCTGACTGGGACCAGAAGAAACAAGCTGTACAGCTACAAAGCAATTGTTTTCTCTCCAAGCAACCTCGCAACAAGACAAGGAAGAGTGCCTGTCAAGTATCATGCAAGAGACCACCTCTTGAATACCTAAAGGAATTGGACGTTTCATGGACAAGATGGTCCTGCTCGCTTCAACAGCTACAAATCATATATGTGTGAGTTAGAAATAATGACTGATACAGGAAAGAAATGGTGTAATCTCATCTTGTATACAACTTCAGGCCAGGTATTCTCCGGTAGTGACGCTGTGCGTGCTCCCTAAGGACTCCCCTCAAGAAGGATGGTCACTGAAATAAGATTATCTTTTCATATGTAATGAAGAGCCTACACTGAAGTCAGGCCCAAGCAATCAAGGCTCTAGGAATGAAGGAAAGAGATGGAAAAACCAGCAGCAATAAAGATTCTTTCTACAGGCCTGAGATCCGAAACTCCAAGCCAGCGTACTCTCACCCCGCCAAATTCTAAGATTAAAAAAAGAATAAAAATTAAAGAACTGAGAGGAAAGAAACCTGGAGCACTGAGACCACTGCTGAAGGACTTGTGAGAGCTCAGCTTAGCAAGGTCTATGCCCGAGCCGAGCTCTGTGCCACACGCATTATGTGTTCCGAGCGATGAGAAATCTCCGAGAGATACCAGCCGTGCTGGGCGTTTGCTTATCACCCAACGAAAGCCCCGCAAGGCTTCAGTGAGCTCCTAAAGTTCATCCGCTGCAACAGGAAGTTTTCACGGTGTGATCTCACCTCCTCCACTGTGAAAACCAACGCAGAGTTCGTTTCGTTTTCCTCCTAAAGCCTCATCTTCCTCAGCTACTCCACACCCCCCCGTACCTTCACAGCTGCCAGCTACCTACTGAACGATCTCCCAGCACCTAACGCTTCTGAGGGCTGAGCAATTCCCTCCCGTTTTTAGCAACCGTACTGTGCTTCACCTTTCACAATGCTCTGGCATGACAGTGATTTTGTTGTTGTTGATATTAGAATAGAATCATTGAGGTTGGAAGTGATCTCAAGGATCATCTAGTCCAACCATCCCCCCACCACCTATCACCCACTAAACCACGTCCCTAAGTACCACATCCAACCTGTCCTTAAAC
>VWZZ01002572.1:15099-27295 GCA_013399095.1 Psophia crepitans | reverse complement strand
GGCCTCACCAGGGCTGAGTACAGGGGGACAATCACCTCCCTGCTCCTGCTGGCCACACCATTCCTGATACAGGCCAGGATGCCGTTGGCCCCCTTGGCCACCTGGGCACACTGCCGGCTCATGTCCAGGCGAGCATCAATCAACAAATTGACACAATTATTAGAAAATTATTAGAAAATTATTAGAAAAACACAATTATTAGACACAAGCCACTAAGTACCTATTTTTTAAAAGACAAACCCACCACAACACATTTGAAAACTCGTTAGAGTCAAAGAGCTGCAACCCTAACTGGGAATTTATGGTCTTACCTAATATCACCCAACAGAAAAAGCTACTCCCTGAACTTCACGAGGGATTCAGTTTTACAAATAGAAAATACGGGGATTGAAACAATTTGTGCTCACGTACAGATGGAAGTTATTAGGAACTCTCGGAATTAACACACATTGTTTTGACTTCGGAATGTAACAGCAAAGCAAGTTTCTCCAAATAAATGCTCTACCAAGCTAGCACTGAGCTGCTTCTAATTCCAGCTGAATTCTCCTGAGTGCAAGATGTGGTTTCCATTGTTATTACCCTGCTGTTTTACAAAACAGTCCCACTTTATCTCTACAAGAGGTTTGATTTCAGTAATTTTACTTAATATCAACCCAGTCTCCCTTCTTCCCCTCGCTGTCACAACTCCAGGTAATTGTGGGGGAAAAAAAAAAAAAAGATATAAAAATCTGTGAAACCAGAGAAGCTTATACAAACCCATTCAAGTATTTCTTCAAGCAGATATAAGTTTTTCTGGGCTCTTTGTTTCTCACCCACAGTGATCAAGATTTGTACAAATGGAATCACAGAATCCCAGACTGGTTTGGGTTGGAAGGGACCTCACAGCCCATCTAGTTCCCACCCCCTGCCATGGGCAGGGACACCCCCCACCAGCCCAGGCTGCCCAAAGCCCCATCCAACCTGGCCTTGGGCACTGCCAGGGAGCCAGGGGCAGCCACAGCTTCTCGGGGCACCCTGTGCCAGGGCCTCAGCACCCTCCCAGGGAAGGATTGCTGCCTCCCAGCTCAGCTCCAGCTCCAGCTCCCCTCCTGCAGCTTCAGGCCCTTCCCCTTGGCCTGGCCCCCCCTGCCCTGCAACCAGCCCCTCTCCAGCTTTCCTGCAGCCCCTGCAGGCACTGCCAGGGGCTCCAAGGGCTCCCCGCAGCCTTCTCTGCTCCAGGCTGGACAAGCCCAGCTCCCTCAGCCTGGCTCCAGAGCAGAGGGGCTCCAGCTCTTGGATCTCAATGATTCGAGTAAGGTGATGGAGACCCAAGCTCTTCTCTTAATGCTCCAATATAGTGAGCACCATTCCTCCTAGACACTTCCAATCCTCCCACAGCTCCCAGAGTGAATTAAGCTACTGATCCACACTTATTAACGACAGAGTAATTTGCACGACTGGTTCTCTCAATGAAGGCCAACACCTCTGGGCCTTAAAAGGATTTCATGAGTTTAAACACAAGCCAGTGTTTTCAGAAACCAACTGCAAGGACTTGGAAGTTAACATGGGCAAGTGACCATGTGGTCAGCTATTCCTAGTCCTTCAGAATGAGAACAAGAACAAAATCAGAGTGAGAAATTTCAGTAGGTCCAACAGCAGTAGCAACTCAGAGATGACAAGTCAATGAGAAAAAAAGCAGGAAAACAAGTGAAGCGGTGACATTTCCTATTAAACAAAGATACTACAGGGACAAGTGTCAACTAACCCAAACTACAAGAACTAGCAAAAATCACAGAACCGCAGAATCCCGGACTAGCAGGGGTTGGAGGGGTCCTCTGGGGATCCCCCAGCCTAACCCCCTGCCAGAGCAGGGGCACCCCCAGCAGGGGGCACAGGGTGGCGTCCAGGCGGGGCTGGGGTCTCTCCAGAGAAGGAGACCCCACACCCTCTCTGGGCAGCCTGGCCCAGGGCTCCGGCACCCGCACAGGGAAGAAGTTTCTCCTCATGCTCAGCTGGAACTTCCCGTGTCCCAGTTTGTGCCCGCTGCCCCTTGGCCTGTCCCTGGGCACCACTGGGCAGAGTCTGGCCCCTTCCTCTGGACACCTCCCTGCAGATATTGATCAGCATTGATCAGATCCCCTCTCAGCCTTCTCTTCTCCAGGCTGAACAGCCCCAACTCTCTCGGCCTTTCCTCAGACCACAGATGCTCCAGCCCCCTCATCATCCTCGCAGCCCTCTGCTGGGCTCTCCCCAGTAGTTCCCAGTTTGTCTGGAACTGGGGAGCTCCAGAGCTGGACCCAGAACTGCAGCTGTGGCCTCAGCAGGGCAGAGCAGAGGGGCAGGAGAACCTCCCTTGACCTGCTGACCACGCTCTTCTCCATGCTCCCCAGGACACCCTTGTCCTTCCTGACCCTGAGGGCCCTGCTGGCCATGGAGAGGTTGGCACCCACCAGCCCTTCCACGTCCTTCTCCACAGCACTGCTTACTACCCACTTGTGCTGAATGAAGGGTTCATAATCTCAGTCAAGGAAGAAGCACAGAGCCCTCGCGTCACATACCTGAACTGCGCGCTCCAGAATAGGAACAAAGCCATGAAAGGCTCAAAGCAAGGCAAGCAGCATCTCGGCTCACAAGTTGCAGAATGAACTAATGTATTTACCTAAGCAGAGATTAAAGACAGCACTGACTTGACAGTAATGGAGAGAGAAAGGTATCAAAGCCTTGGAAGGAAAGAGTATTTAATCCCTTTCTCTCCCTAGTCTTCCCTATGTAAGTGTGAACAGCTGGCTGCCATTATTAATACCAGCAACACAGTCACAGTCCTATTTTATTAACAGCTTGGTTAAGTGAATTTCCAAGATTAGCAGGACTTGATTAACTTCATCTTAAGGCATTTTAGTCTTTAAGTAATTTCAGAGCCATTGGAGGTTATCTTCCAAAATACGCTAAGCCACGGCAAGATACCAGAAGTCTGGAAAATGGTAAATGCGATCCAAGCTTAAAAAACAAACAATGCAAAAAAGACCCAGAAGCTTTACTTCAACTTGGGGTAGGGAGCAGGGGAAAAAATGGTGGGAGAGAGAACTGGAAATACAAACCAAACAACTAGAAAGCAAGCATAAAAAAGATCAGGTTTTTCAAGAACAAACCAATGTGAGTGTGCCATATTTCTGTTGGAATTAAAATAAATCTCTTGGCACTTTATGGTGTAACATGCTCGCAAGCATGCTGGGGAAATGGGATATTGATGAAGTATGAATGAATACAGAGCAAGCGCCGACTCTTTGGGTGTAGTTAAACAATGGTTCACTGCTGTAAATGGAAGTGCGAGTGAAGCCGGGCTCCACCGGGGTCTAGGCTTTACTCCAGTTCCAGTAATATTTTAATTAGGTGAGCTGGATAGAGAATGAACTCAGATACAGATAGCACAAAGCTGAGACTGAATTCTCGACCCACCTTTCCCCATTTTCTGCAGTTATAAATTAGAAGACCTGTGAGGCATTTCTCCCATCCTACTCACTGTTTGAAGGCAAGAGCTGTGCAGCGTATCCAGCTTTGGGCACTGCACCTCAAGACAGACGTGGATTCAGACGGAGAATAGGAGACAACAAGCATGCTCAGACATTAAGAGACACGACCCATGAGACTGTAGAAAGGAGAAGTTGTCTTTCAATGCACAAAAAGTTCGTCAAGAAGAAAGTAAATGAACAGATTATCATCATAAACGATTACGTGGTACAAAAGGAGCAAGACAGGTTTAGATTAGAAGTCCGAAAAGACTTCAATGGCCAGGACAGCCAATCACTGGAAAAGACTGCTTCGACCACAGCCCTTCCTTCAGGGAACGTTAGACCAACATCTCCCAGGGATCACAGAATCATTAAGGTTGGAAGAGACCTCAAGGATCATCTAGTCCAACCGTCCCCCCACTACCTAGTACCCACTAAACCATGTCCCTCAGTACCACATCCAACCTGTCCTTAAATACCCCCAGGGACGGGGACTCCACCACCTCCCTGGGCAGCCCGTTCCAATGCCCGACCACCCTTTCCCAGAAGAAATTTCTCCTCATCTCCAACTTGAACCTCCCCTGGCACAACTTGCAGCCGTTCCTCCTTGTCCTGTCACTGGTTATCAGCGAGAAGAGGCCGACCCCCAGCTCACTACAACTTCCTTTCAGGTAGTTGTAGAGGGCAACAAGGTCTGCCCTGAGCCTCCTCTTCTCCAGACTAAACAAGTCCAGTTCCTTCAGCCGCTCATCAGACCTGTGCTCCAGCCCCTTCACCAGTTTCGTTGCCCTTCTCTGGACACGCTCCAGGGCCTCGATGTCTTTCTTGTGGTGAGGGGCCCAAAACTGGACACAGTACCCGAGGTGTGAGTAAGAGCAGCTGACTCTGCTTGAGGACTAGGCAACAGTCTAAATGTCCTCCTCAGGTCCCTTCCACGCCAGCTTTTGGTACGTTTTCTGAATTCCATGCCAAATGAATTCGCAGCAGGTATTAGTATTATCTCAAACACAAGTTTGTAAACCTTTGCACGTTTGCCACAGTAGAAGACAATTTTTAAAATATCTTAAAAGCAAGGAAGTATGGCTGATTAGAGGACTTTTTTATTTTATACTAAGTCATGCATTTGCAAGACTTAAGGTTTTCCAGCTTGTTGTGTTTTCTATCATAAGTATAGGTAGAGAATACTAATTATAGTAATAATACAGCAAAATGAAAGACGCTGCAATGAGCATGACATGAATGGATCTTCAAGTATGACAGAATAAAAACAGCAATAAAAATAACAGAAACCATTTAAATTTCAAACCAGTGCATATAGACTCACAGCACTGACTATTTGAAAAGGAAAACATTCCTCACTAGCTGGCGAGCCCTCTTTGAAGCAGCACAGAAGAAAATCTCAAGCACGGAGCTGTAAGGGAAGTGAAGACAGCCGATTTGGTGAATATCTCCGCTAGTTCACGGACATTCACCGTAGAGAACAGCAGCACAAGACAGCAGCTGCACACTCAATGCCATACAGACACCAGGCAGATAGTAGATAAAAGTAAGGAAAATGTCAGTATACCAACCTGTGCTATATTTTTGTTGAGAAGATATACTCCATATTCAAACTGAAGCTTCTCCCCTCCTTTTGGATATAAAGGAAATCTAATGGGAAAGAAAAAAGAAGAAAAAAAAAAAAGCATTTAAGGTGAAATTATTCAGATGGTTAATCAAATTTGAAAGAACTTTTTCTGAAAAGGTGAGGATTCAAAAAGCCTCCCCTGGAGACTTCTCCCAGGAACCCCCTTCCTCAGGATGTGCTTAGGAACCCTCTGCAGCTCCAGTCAATCTGCCTGTAAAAAACTGATGTCAAAATTCAGCTAATGAGTTACATTTTCTAAAGTGTTTTAGGTTTTTAAAAGATGCTTCATGACTCTCCCCAGTGCTGGAACATTCCTCTCACTAAGCGAAGCCTGTTTTAAGCAGCGTGCAGCCTAACAGCAGGTCCCACATTACCCCTTTTGTATTCAGCAGTTTTGGTTGGCTCATTTCCAAAGAGAAATAATCTTTTAAGAAAGGTGTTCTCTCTTGATTGTTATTTTGGGATTTAAAGAGCACAAATCTCTTCACACACAGAAGACACCAAAACAACGCTCAGAGAATAAGTGATGCCTTTCAACATGCTTCACACACGCACCAAAGGCTCAGCTCAGAGCATCAGGATCACTGCAGCCCTTGCAAATATTATATTCACAGAATCACAGATGGGTAGGGGTTGGAAGGGACCTCTAGAGATCATCGAGCCCAAACCCCTGCCAAAGCATGTGTCCTGCGCTGGGCTGCACAGGGTGGCATCCAGGCAGGTCTGGAGTATCTCCAGAGAAGGAGACTCCACACCCTCTCTGGGCAGCCTGTCCCAGAGCTCCAGCACCCTCACCATGAAGAAGTTCCTCCTCATGTTGGAGTTGAACTCCCCGTGTTCCCGTTTTTGGCCACTGCCCCCTGTTCTCTCACTACCCACCACCCAAAAGAGTTTGGCCTCATCCAATTGCCCCCCACAGTTTAGATATTTATAAGTACTGATCAGATCCCCTCTCAGCCTTCTCTTCTCCAGGCTGAAGAGCCCCAAGTCTCTCAGCCTCTCCTCACAGGGAAGATGCTCCAGGCCTTTTATCACCTCTGTTGCCCTCCGCTGGACTCTCTCCAGGAGATCCCCATCTTTCTTGAGCTGGGGAGCCCAGAACAGGACGCAGTACTCCAGGTGGGACCTCACCAGGGCAGAGTAGAGGGGGACGATCACTCCCTCGACCTGCTGGCCACGCTATTCCTAATGTTAACTTCTCTTCTTTAATAATAATGAACCATTTTTCAGAATTTTAAATATCTAGATTTAGCAAATAGCTTATAAGAAAACAGCACAGCTTATTTCTGTCTTAACCATTGCATTAGATCAGCAAACCAAACCTGTCGTCCCTAAAGTACTGAAACTGTCGGACAGCCTGCATTAAAGAATATAATTTTATGTGCATGTTCTGGGACTCCAAGCGAAGCAGTTCTCCAACAGTTTTAATATTTGTCCACTGCATTCCTTACTATTGTCTTTTGACTCTTCCTTACCACCGGAGGTTATGAGGTCACCGTGGCCAATACAGCAACCACAGCACAATCTAAAATTTATGTTTATGGGAGCTACACCATGAAACGAGCTTTTGCCTTTTCAAGAACCGCCTGTTTGTAGCTCCTAATCAAGATGCTGAGCATATTATCTGCACAAACCCCACATTACATCAGAAACCAAAGTCTCTCTCAAATATAAGATAACAAATACGGGAGATCAATATCTGCTAGAAACAACACACATTCTAGAGGGGCGATTACGCAAAGTGTATTTTATCATCAATCAGCCCCGCAGCAGAGTGCATTTGCAACTTTTAAGGAGAACTATATAGTGCCATTAAAGCTAAAGGTTAACAGGTCACGATCACAGCAGATCAAATATTAAGACATCAGCTTCAAGTTTTACGCCGCTTTCAAACTCACTAGGTCACTTCAAGTTGAGGAATATAAAAATCGCCATGAACACTATATATCTAGCTCACCTTGCTTAATAGGTCTATAAATCCAACTAGCTCCCCGTGCAAGAAAATAAAACATCTCAGAGTGAATGCATGCCACAAACATTCCACGACGCACTACCCTACGCGTAAAATACAAATCAAAAGGAATTCATTTCAATATCTACAACTACACAACCCAAATAGGGCAGGATTCAGATTTAAAGGTTACCTTTACAATTAGCTACATAAAACTCACTCAAGCTTGACAATAAAAGCGCCGTTAGAAACACAAGCCGCGTTTCACTAGAAGCCAGTATTCCATGAAGTCGCGAGTAATGGGAACCACGCGTTCTGTTCTTCGAGCTCTGCGATACAGGCAGTATGGAAAAGAGGATAAAACCTGTTTTACAGTGCTCCCTACCACCTCCCACACACAGTTTCTCCTCAGTGGTAAAGATTAAGCCTTTCTGTTATCACGTTGGTCCTGCTTCTTTCCTAATATTCACATTTCTGTCCTCTAACTTCCACTAATCAATCTTGAAAGACTCGAAACTACATCCATCCCCCTGTCAGCTTTCGTAACGTAATAATTTACATGAAAGTCTTGAAAACTGTCAGTGGATGTCTTTGCATATGTACGTTTACGACTCCGAGAAAAATATTACCAACTTTGATGTCTCCTTCTTTGTGTGTTATCTCGCTTGCCCATTACGCCGGCTCAGACGCAATAAACTTAAGGGAGAGGAACCACGACGTTTTATATAGTGTTTCATTGAGGATAATTGAATGCAACTTTAACTGCTGGCTCCCTACGTGAAATTCTTCTTGCCTGCTTCTTAGAAAAGCACGACTGTAAGCCCCGTCTCTCGCTTTGGCCTGCTGTAAAGTTAAGTCTGCTGTGCAAGGTTTTAGTTATCCTTCCTCAAAAAAATACATTGGAAAACTACTATTTTAGTATTTTTATAATCACAAAGCACTCAATAAAATGCAGAACGGCATCCGCCCGCCCCTTCTACTCCAACATGCACCTATCTTGTTTCCATTCCTGCTGATAGGTTTGGGGGAAAAACCCCAACATGAAGCTCCTCTAAAGCAGAACACAGGTAGTTACTCCATGATGACAAATTCAAAGGACTGAGTGCAGCGTGTTTAGTGGAAAGAAGAAAAAAAACCCCAAGTTACAGGTGTCTGTGCTGTAATAACTGGATGAGATCGTCTCAGAGAAGTTACTACAAGTAGTAGGAAACTTGTTCTGAGCACACTTAGAATTTGAGCTCTGGTCCTCCTCAGAGCGGGACACTGGCACGCTGGAAGGAAACCACACGCTTGCCCTGCTAGCAGGCAGTAATTCCAAACAAATCAGCTTCTGCTCTGTGAGGTCCAAAACGTGCCCTTGTAAAAATATGTGGATATTTATCTTACGACAACGGAATATTGCTTTTCAATAGTGTGTGGACTTCTAAAGCACTGCCCTAGTAAAGCCCGAGTTGATCGTACGTATTCTATTTCTAGATATAGAGAGCACACTGCTCAGCTGGCAGAGAGCAGCAATAATGTTAACAGCGACTCATAAAGATGGTCTTAGTTCAGAGAACATTAACACCATGCAGGAAAATACAACAACATTTAGTCACTTATAAAAGGGTAACACCACTGGTGTTGTTCCTGCACCTCATGTTTCCACTGTACTCGAGGCTATTCTTGCTCCACTGAAGACGCCTGACATGGCAGCAATGGTGAGAGCCTGGGATGGGGAAAAGCACAAGGACTTCGCGCCAGCAGCCCAGAAAGCCCCCCATGTCCTGGGCTGCATCCCCAGCAGCGGGACCAGCAGGGCCAGGGAGGGGATTCTGCCCCTCTGTCTCGCTCTGCTGAGACCCCCCTGCAGTGCTGCCTCCAGCTCGGGGAGCCCCAGGGCAGGAAGGACACGGAGCTGCTGGAGCGAGTCCAGAGGAGGCCCCGGAGATGCTGCGAGGGCTGGAGCCCCTCTGCTCTGGAGCCAGGCTGAGGGAGCTGGGCTTGTCCAGCCTGGAGCAGAGAAGGCTGCGGGGAGCCCTTGGAGCCCCTGGCAGTGCCTGCAGGGGCTGCAGGAAAGCTGGAGAGGGGCTGGTTGCAGGGCAGGGGGGGCCAGGCCAAGGGGAAGGGCCTGAAGCTGCAGGAGGGGAGCTGGAGCTGAGCTGGGAGGCAGCAATCCTTCCCTGGGAGGGTGCTGAGGCCCTGGCCCAGGGTGCCCCGAGAAGCTGTGGCTGCCCCTGGCTCCCTGGCCGTGCCCAAGGCCAGGCTGGATGGGGCTTTGGGCAGCCTGGGCTGGTGGGGGTGTCCCTGCCCATGGCAGGGGGGGGGAACTGGGTGGGCTGTGAGGTCCCTTCCGACCCAAACCGGTCTGGGATTCTGTGACTAGCAGTGACAAAGGGAGTACCAAGCTGGCAGGCACGGGGAAAGGCAGCTTTAGGATCTATGACGACTGTACCCAAGATGCTGAAACTGAGCAAGCCCCACTCTGAATTCAGAGGGTGGAGAACACTGTGTAACTGATCCACGGCACACAAGATTGATTTTAACCAGATGGTCAAAATGTGCCTTTAAGATCTAAGATAACATAAAGAGGATTCTTGATTTTAAAAGCTTACGTTTGCTTTGGAAGTTTTATGTTTTGCTTATTTAATCCTGAAGGCCTGTGACAAATGCAAGGTTTTTATTAATTTCTTTGAGTCATGTGTTCTGTTTTATAGGACTCGCTGGGATACAAGTCAGATGACCGGTGCTACCCAGCTGTACCACACCGCAGGAACAGAGGGAAATCCATAATAAATTGCAAAACATACACATGCGTTACATTTTTAGACACACAGCTCACCTCCCCTTTCATGGCATGTTGCTTTGGACAAAAGTTGTATTCTTTTACTCGTGATACCACAGTGACAGAACAGTTTCTTCCATAGTGAACCAGAAAATATCATGCTAACAGCCTGAAAGAACGCACGAGGCTTGTACTAACACTAATACGTTCAAGATTCTAGTCTTCCCAGCCTCACAAGATGATTTTCATTGCCATTTCTCATGAGTGATGGTAAAAAAAACTTAAAATTTTAAAAAAAAAATTTAGAAGAATAGAAGCAGTTACAAGGCACTTCTTATCACTTGTGAATGATTTTATTGTAGCAAAGCTTCGAACAGAGATGGCAACTCATTCGCCCTTCACCTTATCTCTCTCCCGCTTAGGGGGGTTCCAACAAGTCAACATCAGCGCCTTTATTTCAGCCTATTCCCTACTGCTTACTGCCACGCTTCCCAAGCAGACAGCTGTGAGATAAAGAACTCTAACTGAAACCTGGTCCAAGAAAAGCCGACAGGGAAGTTGGAAGGGAGCACGTTATCACAGAATCACAGAATCATTAAGGTAGGAAGAGACCTCCAGGATCATCTAGTCCAGCCGTCCCCCCACTACCTATTACCCACTAAACCACGTCCCTAAGGACCACATCCAACCTGTCCTTAAATACCCCCAGGGACAGGGACTCCACCACCTCCCTGGGCAACCCGTTCCAATGCCCGACCACCCTTTCCCAGAAGAAATTTCTCCTCATCTCCAACCTGAACCTCCCCTGGCCCAACTTGCAGCCGTTCCCCCTTGTTCTGTCACTGGTTATCTGTGAGAAGAGGCCGACCCCCAGCTCACCACAACTTCCTTTCAGGTAGTTGTAGAGGGCAATAAGGTCTGCCCTGAGCCTCCTCTTCTCCAGACTAAACCGTCCCAGTTCCCTCAGCCGCTCCTCATCAGACCTGTGCTCCAGCCCCTTCACCAGTTTCGTTGCCCTTCTCTGGACACGCTCCAGGGCCTCGATGTCTTTCTTGTGGTGAGGGGCCCAAAACTGGACACAGCACTCGAGGGGCGGCCTCACCAGGGCTGAGTACAGGGGGACAATCCCCTCCCTGCTCCTGCTGGCCACGCCATTCCTGACACAGGCCAGGATGCCACTGGCCTTCTTGGCCACTAACAGCTAGTAAAAAAAAATAAAATCTGCTCTTCCATGGAAGGCACCTCATGTTCATACCAGATACTATTCTTAGCACTGAAATCATGTGTTTAACACAACTGGATGCCACTAACCGTGACCGATTCTAAGAAGAATAACTATGAGGGGTTTGAAGTACATAAAGCAACTTCGTTTGAGTCTATTTACACATAGAAGGTTTTGCAATGAAGAAGCAAACAAGTATGAGCAGGTCAGGGCTTAGAGTACTGCTGATGTATATAACCAAATATATCAACTTGTAAGAAACTCAAGCGACACCGACAAATCAAAGGGTGCACTCAGGCTTGCACTAATCTGTATTCACCTCAGAGGAAGAATCACTAATTTCCTTGTAAAGTGCTCAGGCAAACAGGGGTGGAACAGGAAAAAAAACCCAGCTGAAAGGAGTGGTTAAGTGAAGTGTCAACATTGGTGTTATTTAAGCTGTAGACTCTACATGGAAGATTCTAGGGTACTAACCCTCATTAAATCCTCCCAAAAGAGTTGTGAAAAGGAAAAAGCGAGGCAAAGGTTACACGCTTTGTTCACGGTTACTCTGATGGGGAAAACTAACCCCAAGTCAGCCTTTTAAATAAAAAGCGGGACTGAAAGCCTACCTCTTCTCCAAGTTGAAACTACAGATCCAGGACCCTAAGGTCGACAATGGAAATCATAGAATATCTGGAGCTGGAAGGGACCCCCAAGGCCCATCAGCCCAACTCTTGGCCCCACATAGGCCCAGCCCCATCAAGGCAGATGACTGAGAGCGTTGGCCAGACGCTGCTTGAACTCAGCCCAGCTCGGGGCGCTGACCACTGCCCTGGGGAGCCTGTGCCAGGGCCCCACCACCCTCTGGGGGAAGAACCTTCTCCTCATCTCCACCCTAACCCTCCCCTGGGGCAGCTCCAGGCCGTTCCCTGGGGTTCTGTCGCTGGGCCCCAGAGGGAGGAGATCAGCGCCTGCCCCTTGGCTCCCCCTTGGGAGGAAGCTGGAGGCCCCACGAGCTCTGCCCTCAGCCTCCTCTTCTCCAGGCTGAACCAGTCCAGGGCCTTCAGCCTCTCCTTGTACACCTTCCCCTCCAGACCCTTCCCCACCTTTGTTCCCTCCTCTGGACACTCCCCAACAGTTTTAGGCCCTTTTTGTGCTGTGG
>VWZZ01002572.1:0-15070 GCA_013399095.1 Psophia crepitans | reverse complement strand
CTTGCTGTTGACCAGGCCCCCCCAGTCCCTCCCAGCACGGCTGCTCTCCAGCGTCTCCCCCCTCAGGCTGTCTGTACAGCCAGGGCTGCCCCTGCCCGGGGCAGGATCCGGTACTTGCTCTTATTAAATCTCCTGTGGTTGGTGATGGCCCAGTTGTTCTACATCTTGCAGCAATTCACAAACGCTAAGTTTTAAAATAGTCAGTTTGAACATTTGCATAAGAAACACCATTCTGATAGGTATCAAGCTTACAGGTACCCAACTACACCAGCAACAGGACTCTTAGGGACCTGTTACTCTGCAGTTAAGTCTTCAATGAATTTTTTTTCTACCATAGTATTAAGTCAAGTCAAACACATCTTAGGCATAACAAACACGCGTACCTCAAACTGAGAAGTATAATCTTACTATAGGAAATGACATTTTAAGGTTACAAAGACTGTAGACTGTGTACTAAACCGTCAAATTTGGTTTAAAAGCCTTTCTATAAAGAAAAGAAACTCAACACATGCATTTCCAGCAAACATGGAAAACTAATGGTGGCTGGTTGTGATCGTTTCCACTCCAGCTGAATCATGAAGATACAAACTAGATAGAAACAGCTTTAAACCAAGGCAAATTTCAGTTCCCAGTTCAACATTTGTCTGCAATATGCCTAAAACCACTTGTGGTCTGTGGGCAGTATAGGATGAGCCTGTCTGCACCTGAAGACATTTTTACAGGCACTACGACATCTCTGCAGTAATGCAATCCCAAAGCTGCAGCGTGCCCCACGAGACCTCCAGCCATTGCTCCATGTTCTTCTGGGAAAGAGTGGTCAGGCTTTGGAATGGGTTGCCCAGGGAGGTGGGGGAGTCCCCATCCCTGGGGGTGTTTAAGGACAGGTTGGATGTGGTACTTAGGGACATGGTTTGGTGGGGAATAGGTGGTGGGGGACGGTTGGACTAGATGATCCTGGAGGTCTCTTCCAACCTTAATGATTCTATGTGTTGCTGAAACTACATGTTCTTCCAGATACAAGCAAGTCATCTTATAATCATGAAGCTACAAGCACAAAGAAGTCTGATGTATCGTCTCCATGGCAACTGCAAATCACCCTGTATCTCAGCTATGGTAACACCTCCCTCGAAATAAACTTCATCCCTCCTTGGGGTAGGAAGATTGCCTAAATTTCTTTCCAGTGATCATTTCAGCCTTGTTTTCGATGATTCAAGGCATAACAAAGGAGACTATGCTTACCTGCTGCTGCAAGTTACTCTGAGAATTTCAGGGGTAGAGATGGTAGAGAAAAGCCTCTTCCAAGGATTTTTCTCTTTCATATTTGTAGTTGAAGGCGAGATGCCTACAGTTTGGATCACTCACGTTTGGGGGATTTTTTTTTCCCCTTATATAAGTTACTTTTTAATAAAAGAAAGGGTTTTAACCCATCTCAGTGACTTTTGAATATACAGACTAAACCATTGTTTTTGATAGGACAGCACGGGTAGGAAGTCTGCTGTAACAGTATCTCCAGCAAAAACTAATCACTAATACTGATGTACCTAAAAATCAGAAAACCGACTACAGAAAAAAGGTCTTTTAAAAGACGGCTAACGTTGCCCACAGGTACTGATTCTGAAAAAAACAGTAATCTGGTTCAAAGCTGAAACAGCAATTAGCCTAATTTCAGTGTTTTAAGCATTAGGATCACCCTTCTTACAACTCCCAAGTGTCCTAATTATTCTACTCACCAGTAAGAGCTTCCTTCACTGCCCTACCTTTTTCAGCTGACCTTAGACAGGTAATTACCAGCCATCAAGATCTCATTTAATTTTATGTCTTCAGCTAATCTTTCATTGTTTTAAATAGTTAACTTCAGTGTTTGATGAGCAATGCTGTAAATCACCACAGGACTCTTGGTTCAGTCAGATGGTAACTGTTAGGAAAAGCTGAAACAATCCTTATTCCATACATTTATTTCAGACCTCAAGGATCTCCTATGAATTCAAGTCCAAATACATTTACTGTTGTGTTCTGTGATTTATGAACTTCTCTGCATCCAGAAAAATATGTACCAATATATTGGTGGCCAATTTTTATTGTCTATAACCGCCTGTCTTTCATACAGTTATTTTTAAAGCTTAAGAAATTGCTTCATTTTTAACTGCTTTCACCTGCTTCTACTTTGGTATCACACCATATGTTTTAGATCTTTTATTCTCTCTTCTGTTCAGACTTCTGCCATATCCCAAATTATATTCAAGCCTCAAAGTTTAATCTCTACTTCAGAAAGCTCTTTAGGAAAGACCTAAGTAAACTAATGATTTTCTTACACATCACGTCCAACTGTTTTCCACAGGCTGAAGTGTGGCACAATTCAAACAGCGTATTACAGCCCATTTAGCAAATGCAAGGAAAACTCCAAATCTAGTTTGGAATTGCGTTAGATAACTTGAATTTTCAAAGCGATGCAAAAGTTCAAAAACTGCTAATATTTGTAGCTTTGCAAGTTAAATTAACAGCAAGGATACCTCTGTTTTAGGAACCCTTAATTATTCAACAGTTAACTGAAGATCAACAGCAGAGTCTGCTGACTAAACGAGGCCGATACCACTGCATTTTCACACCACGGTATTTGCTGTACCTTTGATGCTTCCTGCCCAACTGCATCCATGGAATTGATGAGAGAACAAAGCTGACGTGACTTTTTCCTTCACTTCTCATTTTCAAGGACAGTAAGCAGAACGGCTGCAGGGAGATGGCTGTGGAGTAGATTTGGCAGAAAGCAGCTGAAACCTAATTATTCACTATTATACAGATAAAGAAGTGATGTCATTTCTGTGACTGTAACAGCCACTGGTGTGAGAGCAGAGACTCATCCATCAGACCTAGGGAACAACCGTGCCTCACACACCACCACCAAAAAATAGGGCAGTTTAGAAAATGATGATTTTCGAGTTTAAACCCACAGATAGGACACCCTATAGGAGGATAAAACTAAATAGTCCAATCCAGATAAGATAATGACCTGAAAAAGTCACAAGTTCTTGCTTGATATGACTGAAGCATAAGGAGTGTACAAGAACACGGTTTAAATATTTACTGAAGTTTGACTTATTTCAACATCACTCTGTTTTGGGGGGCTGTGAGGGGGTCAGGCAGAAGAGGAAGGAGCTTGTGTTTTCCCTCCAACCTAATCCTGTTTGTTTCCTAATCCTTTCCTTTGTAAAGGAATGCTGTATCCAGAGAAGAAAACTTGTGTTGTTTAAAAGCACTGAGACTTTTCTCAACAAGAATAAAGCAGAGTAGAAGGACAACCATTGTCCAGCCAGCTCGCTTGGAATCGCTATTCCCCAGGGTATTTCGGATCAAGTATTAGGAAAAGTAGCTGCTGAAGAACCACAGGCACCAAAATACCCAGCACTTCCAACCTCTCCGCACTCCACCAGAAGACCAAGGCACAAGAAGGTTTGGCTGCACAACTTCAAAACCTGTTTCCTTCTCAGATAAGCTGTCCCAGGGTTTTATCGGCTCCAGAGCAAAGGTCTTTTAAGATCTTAAGCTGCAGACCCAAGCAGCAGAGTGCTCGTTGGAAGGAACACAACTGAAATGCAACAGTATGAAACTACCTTCATCACCAGACTTCCCAGTTACAGAGATCCAACACAAAGCACTTCAGATTTTTTTTCATTCAAGCTACCAGTTGATGGTAGAGGCCACAAACTGACCTCGGGGTGACCGCTAAACTCCCAGGAACAGCAGTCTGCCAACAAACAACATGATTGGAAAAGTTTTAAATGAAAAAGTTAAGATCTCCAGCTGGTGAGCAACCTTGAAATCAAACGAAAAGGCAGAAAAAAATTAAAATATTACAAGTGGGCACTTTGGTTTGTTAAAGATGAGATTAAGACGTGACTATGAATCACAAATCACAAGTGAATTCAGATTTGATTACTACGTGGTTTAGTTTCTACTTGAGAGAAAAAGCTCTACTTGTAAAACAAACCTGATGACAAAAATACAGGCTGCCAAGGGTAAAAAAGCATATCCTCATTCAAGCTTTACACAATACAAAGATAATTAGTTTACTGGGAAAGGAAAACATATTGGCAGTTTAACTTTATGAAATGTATTTTCAAAATGCCTATCTCAATAGCTCACCAAGAAGGTAATTGGAAGCAGAAGCACTGCCATCTTTCTATTAAGAAGTGTAACTGCTCTGACCTTGCTTGTGGAGAACGTACAATCGCTTCAACATGTGCAGGCTGTACGCCGGAACAGAAAGCAAAGACCCAGGTTATGAAAGTCAGGCAGTTCTTGGTAAGACAGTCACCAGTTTATACAAGAGGGCATCAGTCTACTGTTCAGCAAATACCGCTTTCAAACACCCCCAAAACACAGCCAGCAACCCACAGAACAAGAAACACCGACGACTTTGTGTAGATTGTGCATTTCCGTGACATATTTCAGCTTCAATTCAAGGCTTGCTGCAGACAGGCCGTGATGGATATCACAACGCAAGGACTATCTGTAAGGACAAGAACGGACAACCTCGCTATCAGAACTTTAAATCTCTCTGCCACTGAAGGATCATTTTTAACTAGAGGATACTTTATACAGGTCAAGTCCCTGCGTATTGAAAAATGAAGTAATGTTTTGAAAAATCATCTCATCAGGAGTGTAATGTTCCAATGGGAGTAAATTAAGACTAGTGTGTCTTCACAGAAACATTTCTCAGCTGTAGATGTCTGGGGTCAGGGGTCTCATCTACCGCAGTAAACAAAAATCTGCTTTTTCAGACTGGCCGGGAGCATGTAAAAGCTTCTAGTTCCCAGAAACAGTGCTAACAGTCCCTACATTTATTAAAGAACACCTGATCTAATTCTCAATCTACGCGCAGTAATATTTGCTGACCCAACGCAAGCAAAAAGCATTATTTTGGTGATCAAGAATAAAATAAGCCAGGATTCTAGCTAAATAGCCTCAAGAATGCGGAACGTAAAAATACAGTTCAAGATAAGTTCACGGCAAAAAGCGTTCTTTGAGCAATACAGTTGAACACTTAACACACACTCAATCTACCACAAAGAACCAACTCGGCTTTGACAGCTATTAGATTTCTCAACAAACCATCTCCCTCCATCTGATTTAAGTTTGCCAAGATTTCTTCCCAAAGCTGCCACGTTGTTATCTCAGCCGAGGTACCAAATATGATTAAAGACTTCTCAACTGAGGTGGAAGATGTTAATGTCAGCTAGACTTTGCTCTTCACTTGCTTGTGTCACAATTTTTCCAGACTGCTTTGTTGCAAGTGGCTTATCTCTTACCTCCAACTTTACCACCCTTCGAAACAGGAACAAGGCTGCAGTCGTGAGGACAACTTCAAGACCACGCTCATTCAACAAATGGGTTTCCAAATGCTCCAAAATTATCCATATGCTCGTTCAGCAACACTTCTCTCCTCTTATTTGCAAATCCAGCTTCTCACACTTTAGAGATGAAAGCCAACACAGCTCACCAAGACAAGTACCATGTAAGCAGTCTTGCAGCAGAACTGATATAAACGTTGCTTTAGGCACAGGCCTGGAAAGTGGAACTTTACCTCAGAACTTACGCTGCCTGTATCTCGGACTGCACGGCTTAACACTGCGTGAACCACACACAATGTCACGGAAGTTTTCTTTCTCAGTGCAAATGATTAAGTCTACAACACAACACCAACATATCGAACTGCTCAAACACAGTGGACTACTCTTAAACTTTCCCACTTCTCTGAAATTTGGCTCCCTAAAGTAATTAAAAGCATCTCAAACAGGGGTAAACCAACTTGCTGGTTTGGATTTAAGATTCTAGATACCTAGTGAGGTGTTGGAACAGGCTGCTCAGACAGGTGGTTGAATCACCGTCCCTGGAGACATTCAAAAACTGTGTAGACGTGGCACTCCAGAACATGGTTTAGTAGGCATGGTGGTGGTGGGTTGATGGTTGGACTTGATGATCTTGGAGGTCCTTTCCAACCTTAGGGATTCTATGATTCAATCAGCAAGCCACGCAGATCTACTAACACAAACCACACGCAGAGCTGTGGCCCTCCAGCCCAGCACTTGCCTGTCGCCTTTAGCTGTACGGAAGCCGTAGTACGATAAGCTCACTCACGGCTTTACAGCCTTAAGGAACCCAGAGCATTCTGAGGATGCAACAAGGGAGGCTGCATTTCATGCTCGATACGCTCTTCAGTTGCTACAAGACTGCCTCACCCTAGTGAAAGATGACCTGGTTTTTATTATTCATACCCTTCCACTTCCCGCACGGGCTACGGCAATGAAAGGCCAACCCTTTAAGGTATCGGCACGCCGAGAATCACACCGAGTTCCGAGTGCTGCAGTGCCTCTGTAATAGAGAAGGTTGGATGCACTCAGACTTTGGTTCCAGATCAAGTCTGATGCCAGCAGATCTTCACAACGCTGGCTCAAAACAGTTACTTCTACAACACCTGCCTAAATTAAACATCAAGACAAACAAACGACTAATGCTCAAAGTTTGCAATAATGATGAAGCTGAGCTCCAGAAAAAGACATTTTTTAGGTATAAATCCACATGACAGAAACTTTCTAGAAAATTACTTCAGGATCAGAACCATCACTTCCAGGAGGAAGCACAGTGTAAGTTGTGATCCTGTTTTCTATGAGAACACAGTAGGGCAACTGACAGACATTTCTTAAGTGACAACAGAAGGTGTTCAGGCAGGACAAGCAGCAGTATGATGTACAAAACCAAGCCAAATAGAAGTAATTCCAACTATGCAAGTCAGGGAACTAATCATGAAACTACCTACCACTGCTTCTTAGAATCTGATCCTCTCTAAATGCATTTTGGTGAGAAGGTGTAGCATGAACCAGAATATACTGCACATACTATTTCATTTCCCTTTACGATTACTACAGAGAAACAATGTTTATAAAACTATTTCTTGAAGCTATCAAGAAATTTGTTCCCAAATTACGTAGCAGGGAAGTAAGAGTTCTGGAAAAATCTTTTAAAGACACAACATGCATGAGAATACAACAACACAAGCGAAATAACTGCTCTCAATGTCCATTTCACTTGTACAGACACAGGTAGGGTACCTGAAAGGTGATTAGACTCCAAAGAACCTTATTTTTCTTAGTGGAGTATACGCATTTCCAAGCTGTTTAATGCCATTGGATTAAATGAGCATTCTGTTCTTAAATATTCAACTGGGAGGTTGTAGAAGTGTCAGTGAAGTTTCAGTTATAAAAAGTAGCAACTGAGCACAGCTTTGAGCCAACAGAGGTGCCAAAAGGCTCCCAACCAGATGGCATAAGTGTGCTTTACTGTACTCACTTTAAAGCAAACAAGGAGACAGAGACTGTTTCAAAAAGATTCAGTGAGGTTCCAGCCAGCAAGATGCAGGCATTTCCTTCGCAAGATGTTTAGCTTTTATTGGCATTAAAAGAAGAGAGCTGAAGTGAAGACTATCTAAAAAACGAGGACAACAGCAGCAGCACCACCACAGGCAATTTCACCAAGCATGTCTCACTCCAGACACAACGCTCCTTATTTTGCTCTAAACTGGAACCTATTCTTTATTTAAAACTCTGCGAGCAGACTGACAGAAGCACTAAATGCTGGGCTTTGCAGACAGTGTCAGAACGTACCATAAATAGTTTAATCGCAGCATTCGTACTATGTTTACGAGGACGTGATGAAGTGCTAGGTTTCAGTTCTGCAAGAACAGTGCCAAGGAATTAGGTGGTTTATTCCGCGAGCATGGATTTGCCACCGAGTGAAGAACATGCTGCTGTCCTAAATTGCTTAAATTTGGGAGTTTTATATATATATCCATCATTTGATTTGAAATCCTTCAGACTCCAGAACTTTTGAGGAATGGTATTCATCGAATCTACAGATTTGATGCACTGTGGAGACACTGAAATGCAGCACCAAAGGAGTGCCTTAATGAGATATTTAGTGAAAATTATATTCTTGACTTTGCTTTGTTGTTCAGAAAGTCAAAAAAAAGTAGATTTATGGGAGAAAACTTACAGCCTCTTAGTAGTACCAAAACAATTATATGGAATACAAGGAGGGAACAGTTACTGAAGAGATGATAAGCACCGATGTCTCTACAATGACAAAGCTGATCAGATATTGTATGCCACTGGTATTCTATACCTCCAGTAATGCAGCCAGACAAGTGCTGAGTTCTCACCCAAGCCTCCTACTTCTGTACACTCTGAAGTTTCAATGTAACAGTAATTTCGGGAAACAAACTTGAATACTTCTACAAGAACCCTGAGGTTGAAGTGATCTGGACATCCAAGTCAACGAATCTCAAACAGATACAGTATTTCCCGAACATAACTTAGATTCTGAAAGCTCTGAAAATATTTAACCATCTTACAATAAGGGCTTTAAAAAGCTGGTACAGAAACTTGAAAGCGAAGTAACATTTATACAGCATAGCATAAGAACCAAACACGTGTACTTATGATATTGCTCTGGAGTGAAAACATCAGCTGTTCCCCCAAAGCTCCACTTTTAGAAGCTCTGAATATGGATCTCGGGGCAATCCTACAGTCCAAAAAGAAAGAAAAAAAAAAATAACAACACGAAGCCAAGTAAAATGTTTAACCTAGTCAATAATCATGGTGCTGTGTGTTATAGTAAACCTTGAGTAAAGGGAACACCTCACTGTAATTACTCAACAGTTTATACTGGAGTCTGAAAAGCTGCTAAAGGACAGGTCACCGACATAAAGAAATTTAATGCCTGTTAATGGCTATGTTCATTTCAGTTCGGAGCAGGTGAGAAACATCCGTATTAGTTCAGAAAGAAAACCCCAAGTGAAGACATTGGAGGTTTTCTATAGCAACTGAAGTCCTCTGAGAGCTGCTAGGATCAACTCTCCGAAAGCTGGGAAGAGAAGACCTTGGGTAGGAGCTAATCCTGAAAAAATCTTGCAGAACACAGGTAAACGGCCCAACGGGGATTCGTATACTTAGCTAAACTTTCTCCTTCTCAGAAATCTGTTGTGAAATAAAGTATTAAGTCATGAGGGCTTGGAAGGCTTTAGCCTGAAGGACTAAACCTTCCAATCTGTCTCAGACAACAGGAAATTGGTTTAATCTTTATCCACCCACACACAGACAGCTCTACTCCTCAGAAATTTGTTTTCCAGATATAAACGTTCTAGTCTGCTACCCTTCCAAAAGTGATGTACAGGAAGGAGTATGATCATATGCTTAGAGAACTAAACTGATGCAAAACAGATCAATGTTATAGTTACCCAGGAAGCGTTTGGACAAGTTATTACAGTGGTACGAAAATTAATTTGCAAGACATAATTACTCCAGTCGTATTTTATTACATCAAAACAGGAAGACCTGGGTGAGTTTAACTCTTAAGGAAAGTAACCTCCGCCGTCCTGCCAGAAGTCACCGAGCTTCAAAGAGAAATCCAAAGCCCCCCAATCCTGTCAGCTACGCACAGTAAGACCCTTCTGTCTTGATTTGGACTACTAGGAATTCGTGTTAAAACACTCTAATACTTGGATTCCATAACTCCAAAGGGAAGAGGTTGGGTTTTGGGGGGCATTTTGTTTTGGTTTTGGTTTATTTTCCAGGCTTCATTTGTCCTCAGTCATTTTCTTTGCTCCCTTTTCAAACCTTGCATATGGAAAACCAAGGTTACTGGCGCCGCGAGCCTGACTCCGCAGCCATCCATACAGGCACAGGATCAGCGCGGAGCCGCTGGCCTCCCACAGCTGGGCAGCGCTGCGTTCCTTTGAGCTCTGCGGTTGCAGGCTACAAAGTAGAAGCTTAACCAGTAATTGCTGCTATTTTCCTATTAGAGCACGCAGGTGCAAAGACAGTGGGGAAAACGGGTGAAGTGGCAAAATGCAGGAGAAGGCAATCAGAAACCAGATTTAAGGACAGCAAACCAGTTTCTTAGTAGGACAGTAACAACAGCAATAGCGTAGCTACCTGTTGAAAGACAATGATTACAGACTGGATGAAAAACTCTTCATTGAACAGTCAATTGATTTATAGTAGTAACAGTTTCCAGTGCTCTTTTTCAAAGGGTTAAAATCCCCTGTGTTAAAGCAATTTATCTTCCCATGTTTATCAACCGCTCCCCCAGCGCTGGCCACACCTCCTCGGTGAAGCTACGTTTCCTATCCACAGTTCGTTCCCACAGCCGGGAGCGAAACACAAAAGGCAAGTTTTCCAAACAGCAGCTGAACCTTACCTCTCAGACACACTATTTAAGTTCTTCTATCATTATTAGAAGCCCAATCAATAGCGTATGTGTGCCAACAGATCCGGAACGACAAATCTGAACTACCCTATAGATCACAAAATTCCCCACGCGAGAAACTCCAATGATTGTCCCGTGGCTGCTGAAAGCACTAACAAATAACCTCAAACTCTGTGTGGCTTCAGACTACCCAAAACCGTCCAAGGTTTGGGTTTTTGTTGTCGATTTGTTGTTTTGAAGAAAGTATATAAGAATATTGATGACATACTTACTCTCGTTCTTTCTCCGTCAGTTTGTCATTGATATTATCTTTGATCGTAGACCGGGAGCCCTTGTGAATTATCGGATACCTGAGTGGCACTTGCAAGAAGTAGGATATCATCGAAACCAAGTGAGCGGTGTAGCCCAGCGCAACAGCAATGCTTCCGTCATCTTTTGCTGTCAATAACAAAAAGATTCCATTATTTCATCAACCGAAGCCGAGCGCGGGCTCAGCGCAAGTTCATCCTTAGCGCTCAGAGAAAGATACAACGAATGAAGCCATCAGAAGTTATAACTTAAGAATAGATGCAAGTCTGAAATAAAATTTAGACTGCTTTACAATCGTTGGCAGTATTCACCTCTGCCATTAAAGGGCAGTGTAAAATGGGGGATGGCTTGCTCTCCTTCCAGTTTTACACTTTCAAAGCTAAAACTTACTCTTCTTAACGTTTGGCTGGGTGAGGGAGGGTAAAGAAGAGATGGGAAAAGCGAAACAAAATTCCCAAGACAAAGCTCAAGCCTTCAACTTCCTGCATTTCCCTAGATGGAGCTGACATGTATGACCGGGGTCAGGAAAAAGCTGCATTCCTCCACCACTTTATTCATTAGTGAGATCAGCTGGAGAGACGCTGACCCCAGGGTACGAACTCTGTTCTCTCCCAATAACTGGAAGAGCTTCGATTAACCCATTGCTCCAAAGCCCCGTTTTCCATTTGACATTTAAGGTTTCAACCTTAAAGCTTCACCTGCCAGGCACATGCACAGGTCTTGCGATTTAAATTGCATCCTTTAGCCACGTAAGGGCTTTTCCTTTCTGTTTTGCTCTGTTGTTGTTCCTTGTAAGGGAAGAAACCAACAAACACACCGGGACAGAGTCATCTCTTTTGAAGCACAAGGGAGCCTAAACAGAGCACCTTCTAAGGATACCGATAATGAAGTTCAACAACTGTGAAACTCAGCTCTACTAGACTACGCACTGATATCACAGATATCACAGATATATGGGTTTCACAGTTACACCCCTTTCAAAAAAGGATTCTGTAAGAAGCCTTCAACATTTGCAGAAAAACTGGCTTTTTATGGATTTATTTTTTTTTAATATTATTATTTACTGAGTCCGAAACAAGTTACATGCCAGCTGGTTTTCAAATTTAACTGCATCCTTCGCTAAGCTAAATGCATAGCACTTCTTCACCATAATATAATATTTCTGGAGACTTTGAAAAGGAATTAATACCAGTAATCTGAAAATGGGCCAGAAGATGGACACCACTGATTTCGCAAGAATTACCAAACTGACTTCATCACCACATTCAGTGCAATCAGGAAAACAAAGCAACAGACTGATTCTTGTCATACTGATAAATTCTATTCTATTAATTTCTTTTACAGATTATTCCTCCATTATTCTAGCATCCAATATCCATGTTGTTAGCACAAGTTAATACCTATGGGATGGCTTTAAAGAATCAGACAATTAACTGAGGCTTCTGCCCAAGAAACCACGTGCCTTGTAGAGTGAGCAAGTAATTCTCCAGAGGATTTTAATGAAGTTTCAATCCACGTTCAACATTTGTAGATGAACGCACGCAGTTACCTGGACAACTGTTATACAGACAGGCATATAATGTATTTTCTTCTGCAACAGGATGACTGTTGGCAGTTAAAGTAGAAGCTGACTTGTAAGTACTCCATACTGTCAGGCAGCTTTAAAAAGTCTTATTTATGCACAATATTTATTTATGAAGTTCACCAGCAACTACAGCAAACTGAATGGGGATTCGTGTACATTGTCCCGTCAGGATTTATGGGCTCAAAGTAGCTACAATGGAATTTTAGGTCAGATACAACTATTTTCCAGAATCACCAAGTTTGGAAGGCACCTCTGGAAATTGTGAAGTCCGAGCCTCCTGCTCAGAGCAGCGTGAGCTACAGCAGGTTGCCCAGCACCATGTCCAGTTGGGTTTTGAGCATCCCCAAGGATGGAGACTCCACAGCCTCTCCAGGTAACCTGCTCCAATGTTTCAGTATTGAGCCTTAGAATACAGAGGTACTTTTCTAAAAGTCAACAGTAACTTCCTTTGTACTAGCTAGGAAGTAGAAATAAAGAACACAAATTTTCCTCTAGTCTTGACCTTTCCAGTCAGAAGTTTGGATTCTAAGCCATTGCTATCAGTTTACTGAATTTTATGAAGTTTAGAAGCAGTGTCAACTGTAACAACTAAATTAAGAATATCCGGCTACCTTGAAAGTCTTCAGAATTAGGAAGCTTGACTCCACAAACAAAGTAATCCTTTTGATCATTCTGCAAGTTTAAAATCAACAACAGAAAGTGAGAATGGAACAGTAACATCCAGAAAACAGAAACCTGCACAAAATCCAATGGCAGCAAAGCATTTTTGTAACGACAAAACTAAACATTCAATGAAACCCAGAGTGACTTTGACATAGTGTTTTAGCCCACATTTCATATAATTTAAAAATAAATGCAACTTTTTTAAAGAAGGAAAAGCTTCATCTTAATCAATTCATTACATAAAAGGTTTTGGAGCTCAGTATTTTGACATCTGTTTATGTGCACTCTGCTCAAGTTCAGCTAGCCTAGTGTCAGGGTTACTTTATATAGCTGTAAACAAAATGGAAAGTATCCACTAAATTACAGCGAAGCTATTCTACTTTTATAGTGGAGACTATTTGAGAGATGCTGGCATAAGTCCTCTCCCAGCGAGGTTTGCAAGCTAAGGACCAAATCCAAGGAAAAGCTGGAAAAACCAGCATGAGCAAAGAGCAAGTTTCATCACGAATAACACACGCTACTTGCTCAAAGTGTTCTAAATTGGCAATTCATTTCACATCAGGCAGATTTTTTAGAACACTAGAAACATACCAGATCAATAGGGTAGATGTAGGATAGCTCCGACAGCAATTGCTTGCATCGAATAGTCTGCTGGGCGTTTGTCTTCAAAAAGAGTTCTCTTTGGGGAAAGAGATCCCAAAACTATTAGTTTCTTCAAAAGCTTTACATACAGGTATCCACGCCCTCGTATTCCTTCTGCATCTTCCCAGGTATCACTTCCCCTCCGCCAGACAGCTAGGTACTTCCACAGAGCTAACTACAGAAGACAAAGCTAACTTTTCACTTGCAGCTGTACCTTGTGTTATAGGCGTATTTTGACTACGTCAATATCAAAGTTGTGTTTCACCAAAACAGACCTAAAAGTCCTATGTAGTCTGCACATGCAACCAAGCACCTGTTTTATGGAATCACAGAATCATTAAGGTTGGAAGAGACCTCCAGGATCATCTAGTCCAACCGTCCCCCCACCACCTATTACCCACTAAACCATGTCGCTAAGTACCACATCCAACCTGTCCTTAAACACTCTCAGGGACGGGGACTCCCTCACCTCCCTGGGCAACCCCTTCCAACACCTAACTTCTCTTCTAGACTTAGCACTGTTAATTATGACTTTAGGCATCTACAAAATTGTAGCAGAAATGGTTTAAGAGAACTTCTGGGGTGACTTTAGGAAGAATTTGGTCCCACAAGTCCCACTTCAAACCCCTACTCTCAAGCCTATATTTCCTTTCCAACTGCAGAAAAAGCACAGGTCCTTTTACCTCTTAGCAGTGCATTCCTTCCTTAATTCATGCAGGGATTCGTTATGCTCTTGAAGTTTCTGGTATTCAGACTCAAATGAACTTTCTAAACAACATGAGGAATCAGGAAAAAAATTAGTATTAAGTATTTTCTTAGTTATCTGAAGTTTTAAAAGTAGATACCGACACAAATGTTGGCAAGAATCCTCCATTTCCTCTTAGATGCCCATTTTCCACGTTATGCTGCCAAACCGGAGAACGACAGCGCAGGAGGAACACGAGTCTCCATGCGCCACACACCATTCACCAGCCAAATACAACCAACGAAACCCCGTTCTCCTTCAACGCCTGCGCCCCTCGTGTCCACAGAAGGGGAGTAATCCAGGTTAAGGCACCCCAATACTTGCGTCAACAGAATTAAGTAAATGGTAAAAACCTTATATTTAGTAGTGACTAATTCTTTGAGACTCAACTAGGTATTAAAAATAAAATAAGTAAATAATAAAAGCCCCACAACAAGATCAAACATCCGTGCAGCTTGGTCTCTGGTGAGCTCCAACGAGACAGCGATGTAGCGTTTAGCTATAGGACACTTTCCCAGTAAAACAAAATACCAAGAAGACTGAGAATTTCATCTTTCACTTATGTAATAAACTATTAGGCGGGATTTTTTGTCTGCTAACACTTCAAATGAGATCCTAATCACAGGTACAATAACATCCCTCACGACACTATAACATGCCTGCATCAAGCGTTACAGCGCAGCTCTTCTGATTTTCTCATAAAATTTTAATGAAGCACAGATTTAAGATTGCTTCAGAGAGGTATCAGAGTAAGAGGTCAGAGACAAGATACCCGGAACTCCTGCACAGAATTCAGTATAAGACAGGCAATGAAGGGATTTATCTGCAGTTTGCAGCAGATACAAGAAAAAGACAAGCACATTGGA
>VWZZ01002571.1:278362-339359 GCA_013399095.1 Psophia crepitans | reverse complement strand
GATGTCCAGATTGCCTAGCTGATATTGTGGTTTATTTTCATTTTTAATCAAAGATTCATACTATATATTTTAACCCCATCTGAGGGAATACCAGGATAAATACTAAAAGAAACAAAACCAAACCAACAAACAAATCAACAGTGTGCTTTTATCTGTCCTCAGTCATTCACGCATCTCAGACTTCTCTTACAAGGAAAATTCTTCCAATTATGGGGAGCTGCTGATATATTTAGCCGGAATAGAAATACTTTCCAATAAATTATGTCATCTTTCATCTATAATTTACAATCTAACATATTCAAACAAGAAAACATATAGTGAAATTCATCCAAGATGATTACAAACAAAAATAGATTTTAAATATCTTAAAAGGATTTATTACTAATAACATGCCCTTGTTGTATAGAAAACAGTCATTGAAAGTCAAGGAATCACATGCAAGAAAGTCACATTGTTGTGGAATTGTGTAAGCCTAAAAATAATCCTTCTTCCAGGAAATACCAGGTACCAAAATATTTGGCTTTGCAGTCTCTGCTTGGAAACCTGTTGTCAGCCCAGAAACACTCAGTGAAACCAGGACTGAAGGCTTACTGACCTGCCTGTTAGCCTCGCAAGAGGATGAGTTAATGCATAGCAAATCCATTTTTTTTTTTCTTTAGCCACCTGTTGTTGATGCTATATAGGAAATTCTGCTATGGAGTTTCCTCTCTTTCCACTAAAGCTCAAAACCACCACCACTTCCGCTGGCTAAGTCAAGCTGTGTATCTCAGTTAGGGCCAGTTCCCATAGTATGCTGGCATAAAAAGGAAAGACTTGTTCCTGTGAGCTATGGCTCAAATTTTTGTAAAGAATTAACCAGAGTAAACTAAAGTATTTTCAAACATGTTTCAATCAATTTAGCATTCCACAGTTTTGAAATTCAGTATTGTTTAAGATTTTAAAGCAATGTTATTGCCCTAGTACTGATCATGAACATCTCTACTCCTACTGCTGCACTGGGCATTTCAGCAGGATTTGAGCTGGTCACGGTGGGGCAGAAAGTAAGGTTGTTCAGAACTAGATGTGTGGTAGGAACAAAACCAGCAAAGCAACGGTCGGTAAGGGTGTTGGAAGACCTAGCAGGAAAAGCCATTTATTAAAAGCCATAGGGGAGGTGACAGTACTGAGCGGGGGGGTGTGTGGGAAGAGATAGCACGCGATCCAAAAGAGCAGCAGCGATGCTACGAAGATGTCAGATGGTAGTGACTAGGAATCAGGGTGGGAGTCAGGGACGCATGCTGGTAAGTAATAATAATACAAGACAGAAATTGACATGTCATGAGGAAAATTTATGAATAGATTATTCCACTCAGAGAGGAAAATAAAAATGATATTATGAATTGGCAACAAAGAACTTTTAATTAAATCATAGGTGTTTGGCTCCAGTTTCTTAGAATACTAAAGAACACGATAGAAAAAACAAAGCTTTTTTTCTGATGTATACCTGCGCAAACAAATAAGCTGCTGCAACAGCGTGGAAAATTTACACCAACTTGTTTCTCTTTGTTCTTTAATAGACTATAAATTTTCTTCAATGGACTGTAAATTTCTATTGCATAAATTGTTCATATGCATGAAAAAGCATCTGGGTAGATGCACGTGAAACAAATCTCAGATGGATAGAGAAGAATGCAGGACGGCTTAATAAAATTAAGTTACTGTTACCTGGCTTGTTTCGTCTCCTCTCGTGCTAGCCAACACATCTTGTAACGATACTGACCAGATACCACCCCCATGCTGCACGTAGGGTGAGTAACATGTAAAAGGCTAAATGGGCTGCTGTACCTACAGAGAAAATGCCAGGGACTGAATTTAAAGGCAGGACTTTCTTGGCTCCTTGCCCAGTTCTCATAAACCTGGACTCTCTCGCCATCAAAGCACACGTTTCTCCGCAAAACTGCGCAAACTGAACCTCCTGGGTTTTGCTGCATTAGCAAGTTCATCTCCTCAACCTCTCACTTGTGGCCTGAACCCTCTTAATTAAGATTCAAGAGGACCAAAGCGTCTGCTGCTCGGGGTCACTGGGCAGCCCCACACCAAACCCTCGTGCACTGAAGAGAAACCTTTGGTCAGGCGATCTGCTCATTAGGGAGTTTGGAGAGTCTGTGTGCACTGCCAGACCACGGGTCACGGCTTTTCATGGCCTTTCTCTGCACCAGGGCAAGAAACCTTAGGAGGCAAACTGCTGATGGGTCCTACCATTTGGGGGGAGGAGGTCTGTTTTGTCAGACCTGCATGCTGACACCCTGCAGTGAGAATTTCTGTCCCTGCCAATTACTTCAGTAAACACTCTTCATGGTGTTTCAACTGGTTGGGACCTGATATTTTTCAGGAACATACACAGGAAAAACAGAATCTTCCTAATACCAGCTCTCTGTGTGTTTACACAGCAGGGAGGGTAAATACTGAATGTATGTGCCAAAATAAATGTGATTATTACTCTTGCTGTTGTGAAAGAAATTACTCAAAAGTGAGATCAATAGGAGTTTGTTACAAATGCATGATAAGATGATTTTAAAATCAGGATAAGGATTTATGGAGGGCTAAGGCACTGAACAACAAATGCATAATGAGAAATATTAAATTATCTTTGTTATGTGGGAGGAAGGCTTGACATTAAAGATTTTCTCTAAACATTTGAGAGCTGTGTAGTGACTAAAATTAAAATATCAAAATGACAGCTGAAGTCTCATATTAGCACATCAGCAAGCAGAGGCAACATATAAGTATGATTGCTAGGATGTTCAGGAATATTTAGAGGCTGACTAAGGCAGCAACACAGCTTTAATGAATGTACTCAGTCAGACATTCTGGCATTCAAAAATTATGCCTTTTAAGTAATAACAACGCTTATGCCCAGACCAGTACAGAACAGGACTTAAACACTGCATCTTTGAGGCCAGTCTGGTTATGAGATGGCTGTGCCTTAGCTTCCAGTCACTCTGCAGTTTCAAAGGTAATATTGTACCTACTTTGCTTATCAAATGATAACACTCTGCTTGGTGACCTTCTGTGCCAAGGATTAAGAAAAAGTGGATATAGTCTCCTGTGGCAATAGCAAAAAATCAGCTTCCCTTCTCCTTTCTCACGTTCTACGTATAACCAGCAATCAGTCTCACAGCATATAACAATTTAGAACAGTATTTTACAGAAACTTGATTAAAATGACACAAGTTGGGAGGAGGGGGAAGAGGAGAGCAAAATGAATTTGCACTTGCCAGAGGAAAATGCATTAACCTTGGTGGGCTTTTTAGGAAGCTGCTTTTTTAATCCATCCAGACACTTCTTTTGATGTCCAGTGCATCCAGCAGCTCAGTTTCCCCGGTCACTCCAACTTACAACTACCTAGAGAGAGCAAGAGCTCCCATCCAGGGCACACACTGAATTTTCTCTCTGAAAAAAAAACAACCCCAAACACGTGAGAGGAGGTAAGAAAGGCAAGAAGATAAGAAAAGAAAGGAATATATAGAGAAAATTTGCTAGAAAAACACGGAGCTTGCAGGCAGACAAGGAACCTGAAAAATGCTCCAGTGCTGAGTAGTGCAGACTGTTGGTTTTTTGGGGTTTTTTTGATTGAACTGCAAATCTTCAGGTAAAGTTTTTCAGTGACATTCACCATATTAACACCTGAACACTTCAGAAAACTTAACGTATTTCAATTTTTCTCCAAAACTCATTAGTCAAAGATTGCATTGAATAAAACAACAGTTTCAGCTATTGATGACAGTATGTAGTGACAAAAGTGATACCCAGGGAGGGATGGGGCAGGAAGAAGAATGTAGCACAGGCAAAGGGATTAAGATGGAGCCAGAAATTTCCCTTCTGCCAGCTTGCCCAGTGCTTTGGAAAGCACCACCTCTTGCCACCCTCCAAGCCACCTTTGCAATCTTGGCTCAGGGCTGGGACACACATTCAGGTGAGATGCCCGAGCCTGTGGGGAGGCAGGGGACTGCTGCCTGAAAGGGAAAGGGCCACCAGCCCAAGGAGGAAGGGAAAGCAGGAGAAAAGAGTGAAGGCTGTGAAGGTGGCAGTGTAAGAACTGGGGAAGTTGCTGTCACGAAGAGGAGAGGAGTGCTAGGCTGCCCTCAGGAAAAGCAGCAGCCATGCCTCAGTCTGTCCTCATCCCTTCACATTTCTCCCTCAAAAGAGTGGGGAAAGGGAGAAGATAAATACTTCTCACAAGAAAAATATCATCTGACAAAGAAGAAAGAAGCTACTCCGCAGAGTTATTATTATTTTATTTTTTCACATTTCCTTACTGTTTTTTTTGTCCAACAGCTTGGTTTGTATATCTTCACTCCTCCAAACCACTTCACTCTTTTTGGAGTATATCGGAGGGCTCTCACTATTCTGAGAAGGTGGATCAGAATGAGGACCAGTCCTATACACTTCGTGAGAAGACAAGGTTTTCCCCTCAGACCATTGCCTGGTTCCTTTCTTTCATCCTTTTCAAACTGCCTACTTCTCTGCATCATTTCATTTTCCCTTTCCAAAACTGCCTCTAGTCACCGTGAAGCAACAGTGATGGGTAACGCTGTAGACTACTGCAGAGGCAGGTTTGGAACCTGGGTAAACCAACATACTGATGCTTTGTCTTGTTCTCAGAGGACATAGGAAAGAGCTTTCTAGCACAAATTAAAAAAAAATAAAATTAGAGCATTCTAGTTAAGTTATTTGCCTACTCATTTAGGTTAAACAGGCTTAGATTTCAGCCAAAACTTTCAAATCGGGGGTGGGGGGGGTAGGGGGGTGGTGAGTGGTGGTATTTTATTTTGGTTTTTTCCCCCTACAATGCTCTAAACTATAAATTTAGCTTCGAGGGAATTGAAATATACCTCAAAAATTCAGAAATAATGGGATAATTATCTGTTTTATTCATGAACCATACTGAAATTAATTAGAAAAAAATATGGAAGATGTACTGAAGGCTGATATACATAAAGATATCATCCCTGCCTCAAAAAAATCCTAAACTGCAGAGCAGATGCAACTGGGAATAACACTGAGGAAAATTATTTTTCTCTGTTCTTATACACTTCACTACAGATCTTATTCTGGCCCATGCTGCAGTCAGGATACTAAGCTAGGTGGATCTCTGTTCTGATCTAGTACAACTGCTCTTATCTACCCAAAACCCAGCAAATATCAGATAAGGTCTGAAAGCCACAAGACTGATGGGCTGTAGTTAGTGATTAACTAAGCCTTGGCTCTCACTGGCCAAGTTTGATTTTGATCATGACATTATTTGCACTACAGCCAGGTTGTCCACATATGTTCCAGTTACTGGTACAACAAAAAAGCTTCATAAAAAAAATCATAAAGCAGGAGGTGCTGCCAATCGGAGCAGCAGTGAGACCAGTCACGCGGTCCCTTTGCACGCACTGGGAGGCCTAGCACAATACGTGAGGCTGCAACCCTCTATTTACTAAAGCCAAATGTAATGAGTCAGGCCCTGCCTGCATCACGTTACAGAGGGTCACTCCTCCACCAGGGAGCCTTGTGTGCACAGAGCCTTGCCATTTCAAACAAGCTGGAAGTTTGGTTTGCCTGCTGTTCTGCTGCCCTCTGTAAATAAATGCCATATGACCTGGCCATCTCGAGTTCCCAACTTACTAGTCATAAAACAGTTGTTTATATCTGCCGTGAATGCTCTCACCTCCCACAGAATGGTGCCATGCATGCATCCTACAGGTGTGTATGACTACACACCTCAAAGTGTGTAGACTTCGTAATGTAACACTTAGTGATGTGAAAAAAATGGGGAAAAGAAGCTTTCTTCTCCTTCTAAAGTAGTAGCTTTTTAATGCAAATACCTAGGCTTCACCTACAAATGCAACTTAGCAGAGAAAAAAAAAAAATTAAGCAAGAGACCCCTCCCTTCCTTCTGCTTCCCCTAGACTCCTTTTCAGCAGCACCTGAAAGAGTTTTAACCTTTTGCGGCCCTCTGAGTTACTGTAAAAAAACTACTTCTATCAGTGGTTAAGTAACTGAAGTTACACACTTGCAGAATTATGTCCTCGGTTTTAATAATAAAGCAGCTGCTGGACTCACATCTGCAGCTGGAAGGCTAACCAAACTCTGGAGAAATTGCAGTAGATATCAGTTCAGAGGATCCAAAAAATTCATAGAATCATAGAATGGTTTGGGTTGAAAGGGACCGCAAGGATCATCTAGTTCCAACCTCCCTGTCATAGACAGGGACACCCTCCACTAGAACAGGTTGCCCAAAGCCCCATTCAACCCGACCTTGAACACTGCCAGGGAGAGGGCAGCCACTTCTCTGGGCAACCTGTTCCAGTGCCTCAACACCCTCACAGGAAAGAATTTCTCCCTTATATCTAACCTAAATCTCCCCTTTTTTAGTTTAAACCCATTCCCCCTTGTCCTATCACTCCCTGCCCTTGTAAACAGCCCCTCTCCAGCTTTCCTGTAGGTTCTCTTTAGGTACTGGAAGGCCGCAATTAGCCTTCTCTTCTCCAGGCTGAACAAGCCCAACTCCCTCAGCCTGTCCTCATAGGAGAGGTGCTCCAGCCCTCTGATCGGCTTCGTGGTCCTCCTCTGGACTTGCTCCAGCAGCTCCATGTCTTTCCTGTACTGGGTGCCCCAGAGGTGGACGCAGCACTCCAGGTGGGGTCTCACCAGAGCAGAGTAGAGGGGCAGAATCCCCTCCCTCGACCTGCTGGCCACACTGTTTTTGATGCAGCCCAGGACACGGTTGGCTTTCTGGGCTGTCAGCACACACTGCCGGCTCACGTTGAGTTTTTCATCAACCAGCACCCCCAAGCCCTTCTCCTCAGGGCTGCTCTCAATCCATTCTCTGCCCAGCCTGTAGCTGTGCTCGAAAAGAATAAAAGCACAGGGGAAAGATCCTTCTAAACTTGCACAAAAAATTAGAAAACAATATTTCCATGGTGCAAAACACATAGAAAGAGAAGAGCTTTTCTAATAAGAAACCTAACTTTAGTCTTTATTAGACTGTCATTGAAGCCCTCAGGCCAGTGCAAACACAGAGAGATGAACAGTTTTCTATGTGTCAAGAAATGTGAGAAAAATCCTGTCAAAACTTAGGGTTCCTTCTGTGCAGCTAAGCACCAACTTTGGCATTATATTAGGGTTTAATGGAAAACTAGAAATTACTGGATTCAATTTCATGCCATGTCTCAGTTTCTATCAGCCATACTGTTACACCAAGACATCTGCTTTTCCATCTGAAGATGTCTTGCTATACTGGATCGTGGTCTGCTTTGGTACAGCACACTAAAGGTTCCGTATCACGTTATGCCATAGCTCTGCAGGGGAACTATGCTAAGACAAGTATGAGATACCTTTAAAAATACGTGCTATAAGCATGTTAAATAACAACCGAATGATAAATTTCATTTTAAGAGCTCTTATTCAAAACAATACTGCTACGCATGTTTTAGTTTCAGTGTACAGTTTACTTCCATGCCCAGCTCTGTCTTGACCACAAAAAGCTTTCCTGACAATATGAGCAAGAATTCATATCCAATACTGCCTTTTCTGTCCCTGTGCCTCATGGGTTTGTCCTGGACACATCATGCAAGCCCATGTAGCTAAACATTTTTGCCTCATATGTGCACGCAGACATCAGATCTTCCTGAAAAAAACAATATCCATGTATGTGTAGCCTCCATCAGAAGCACTTGCATATACATAAGTGCATACATGCTACCACACAACAGCTTATTTGGCGTCAATATTCTAATGCACATCTACATGTAACAAATTGATATTTGTTTTTTTATCCTTATGATCACCTTGACATTTTTAACAGCACCAGCAAGAGTCACTTTGATACTGCAGTTGTACTCCCTCCTTCTGCCCTGCACCCCAATGACCTTGCCCTCCTCCTCCCCCAATGGATATTATGTTCTCAACTTCACCCCTCATGCACTTGAACTAGATTCAGGGTATGGAGATGCATGTGGTTCACCTTAACATCATCCATGTTACTTTCAATTGCAGAGTGAACAAATACAATGAAATCTAGGCAAACAGTCTAGGTTGATTTAATTAGCTGCTCCTCACTGCTGAAACTAGGCAGACCTTGGCCTGTCTTAGGTCCCCATAGAGCCAACAGACACCAGGGCACTTCACTTTGTAAAGCGCGGTTTGCTAACTTCTACAAAATGTTTTAACATGTCTGGAGCTGTTCATCATCTGAAAGGAGTGCTACAGAGAGTGCAGGGCCAGATGACGAGGCTCTGGTCCTTCAGAAGGTACTGACAGATCCAGCCAGCAGGAGGGCACCTTTCAAGGTTGGAGTCTTCAAATGAGAAATCAAACTATATCAGCAAGCTAATGATTTTAGGGAAGAGATCTGACAGGCCATTTAGGAATGTCAATAGAATGCCCAAGAAAACAATAATTATTTTCTTTGATTTCATTAGTCTTGGCCCAAATTTTTCTTCCAAAGAGCCAGCATAACTCAGAATGGCAAGTACTTTATCCATATGACAGCATAATAAGAAAATTGCCACTCAGGCTTAGGAAATGAGCCTTTTCCATTTTCTGACATTCATTTATCTGGAGGAAATCATGCAATATCTGAAATTACATAGGCCTTATCTTGAAAAAAATCTTATTAAATCATAGAAGCTGTCAATACAGTTTTAACGTTTGAAGAAACACTTTCTTTTCAAAAGGAATCACATTGCCTTTTACAAGGATAATTCTTGCAGTGACGAATAAACATTTTCCAAAGAATTCTTTCTTATTACAGTATCTGATGTCCTCTAAAATCATCTCAGCCCTTTCTATAGTAACTTGTTAGTTCAAGGACTAGATTTCACCTAAGTGCTATGGCAGCAAACAATTAGTAATAAAATGTTCAAGTTATCATCTACTTTTAGTAAATCAAAACTTGATTAAATATTCCCATATGATAACATATTAGCAAATAACGTCTTTGAAGAGTTCTAGCATCTAGATACTTGAATTTGACTTCTTGGAATATATATTTCTAATGTTTACCTTTAATTAAGTTACCTAAAGAAACCAATGCCTATACAGAAAACGTAATTTAAAGCCAGAAAATGCGTATGATGTTTAGACCAGCAATATATGCTTAAGATAGACCATTCTCATCTTTATTTGGGGCAATCTTGCCTGTTCTTCCACTACTGCAGTTTTGCTTCTCATTAATTACTTGTCCTGTCTAATTCAAGCTATGCAAGCTACTTCTCTTGGCGCTATCTGTAACCCTTAGAAATTATTGTTGGGAATTATTCACAGATACTTATTCTCGGTTTTCTTTTGCTCAGTTTTAACCTATTATTCCTATGTAGGTTTCTCCCTCTAGTCTTTTAAGTTGTTCTTGTAAAGTATGAATATCACTACAGCTACAAAGACAGTATTCTTTCACACCGACTTGAGCAGGCAAGAAGTCATTCACACCAGTGAGAACTTCTTAGATGCTAGAATAATCAGTACGAGTTGCCTCACAATACTAGAGCTGATTGACTTATTCATCACGAATAAGATACCTGATGAAGGAAGCCCAGTTTTTGTTCACAAACCCTTTGCAATTTGGCTGTGATTACTGTAGAACTATCAATTCATATTCTTTGACAAATTCAGATACAGATTTCAACCTACTTGTCAGTCAGAAAACTATCCACCATTGTCTATTCACACAGGTGAAAACACATGAAATTTCTCACAGTAAACCACTGGTGACCCAAACGCCCAGAACTAATGGGGACATGCAACCAGCAGCGCACTGCACTCTGTCAGAGTCTGTTGATGAAACATTGTCAAGACCTTCCTTTTGCTAATGCTACAGAAATACAGAGAACTTGTCAAGCTTTTCAAATCCTTTAATGTGATGTAAAACAATACAAAGTTATTCTTTCTGACTTTGAGGAAAATAATTAAAAGTGCACATTTTAAGACATCAAAAGACAAGTATCAACATACGTGTCATGGTTTAGCCCCAGCCGGTCACTAAGCACTACACAACTACTTGCTCACTCCTTCCCCTCCAAGGGAATGGGGAGGAGAATGGGAAAAAAAGGAACTCACGGGTTCAGATAAAGTTTAATAGGATAACAAAGGAAGATGATGATAATAATACCAACAACAGCAGCAGCCAAGTGACACCCAAACGCAATTGCTCACCACATGCAGAAGAAAACCAAACCAAAACAAAACACCTCACCAAAAAAACCCTCAACTGATACCCAGTCTGTTTCCAAGCAGTGATCCTATCTCCTAGCTGGCTTCCCAGTTTATATACGGAGCATGACAGTCTGTGGTCAAGAATATCCCTCTGGCCAGGCTGGGCCAGCTGTCCTGGCTGTGCTCTCCCAGCTTCTTGTTCACCTGGCAGGGTGTGGGAAGCTGAAAAGTCCCTGACTTAGAGTAGGCACTGCAATTAGCCAGCAACAACTAAAACTATCAGTGTGTCACCAACATTATTCTCATACTAAATCCAAAACACAGCACTATACTGGCTACTAGAAAGGAAATTAACTGTGTCTCAGCCAAAACCAGGACAATACAGCATACAGTTTATGAGGAAAAAATTTGAATCAAATGGATGCAGTTCATTAAGCCACAAAAACCAATACTCTGAAATGAGGTCAATCATTTGAAAGGACACCTTCAATGTGAAAAAAAAATAATTTCTAAGAGTCATTACCTGAGTTAAAAGTGGTCTTGATAAACTAGAGAGTTTACCCTACAATCACAATTATAATTATACAGCATCTGTAATCCATGCTAGCTTTAAAATTGAGCTAGCACTGCTATGGTAGTGAACTAACTGCTCATGAGCTGTAGAAATCACAAGAGACTTGCTGCATTTAATGAGGCAACAAGTTTACATCCCTCCTTGTTCCTCCAACACATGAGGATAGCAGGTTGTGCTATTATACCATTCCAGCTGCAGGAGTCAATACATCTGCGTGCATTTTTATGGGTTTTATATCAGTGAAATTTCTTTCCTCTAATTTTTTTTTTCCCTATAACAAAAGTCACAACAAAGAGATGAAGCTGATGCTCAGGAAATTGGGGATTATACAAAGTTTAACGCAGTCAGGAAAAGATTTCCACAGTCTCTGTCAATTTTAATAGTCTTCTGCAAGGGTAAATTTTCAATTTGCAATGATGGCCTAGTGGGTTCTTGTTCTACAGTATTTTACAGGAAGCTTAGGCATCATGCTGAAGAAATAGAAAGGAGACATAGAGCAGCTATTCATCTGTCATCATATCAGCTATTCAGAAAGTCTGTCTCTCTCACTCCCTCTTAACTACAGATCTTCCTATGCTGAGATATCTACCAACAGCACCAAAAATATGTCTACAACTACGTCTACTGAACTAAGCATAAGCCACAAGCTATTGATGAATCAATTAAGACCCGACTGAGTGGTTTAAACATCTTTAAAGTATACATGAACAGAAGCTTAGGTAATGTTTCACCTCCTCACCTTACACAAACATGTGCTCAAAGCACTCATCCAGACAGTCCTAGGAAACTGGAGAGTGTTTGGGGAAACAAGGGGCTCACTAAAAGTTAATTGCTTACCATTAAAATGGCTGATGCTCTCCTTGTCTGTCATCCTGTCTTCTTGTGCTGCTTTCCTTAGGATTGCCTATCCCTCAGTTCTGTAGTTTTCCTTTTCTCTAAAACTTACCTCTCTGAACTTTACTCTGTCCTTTCTCTCTGACCTTCCCAACTCACTATGAATTCTTTTCTTCCGCTCTCTGCCCACATCTCCATATTTTGATCCTCCTGTGAAACTAGGTCAGCCCTGCTGTCCACATCCACCAGTACTTGGCATACATTTTGGAATTGCTGGCTAGCCAGTACAGGTGCAGCCAGTCACCATAGTTGGTCCTGTATCCTGGAGGAGCTGAGATGCTGCAAAACAAGGAACAACTGATTTCTTGCTGACTATTGACATCTAAGGCACCACAAGCTCCCTGCTCCACCACCCCTTTGAGCTCAAAAGCATCACAGCTGAGTCTGAGAAACATTGATCTCACCTCCAGCTGTGGCCAATACCAGATGCTTCAGAGAAACAAGGCACTCTGTATGGGTAAATATGCCAGAATTTGCTGTGATCAGATGGACAAAACCTGCAGTTAAAAACAGATTTAATGACTCTTCTGAAAAGAAAGTCCAAAAGCTGACCCTGCCTTGAAATATGTTTCAGCACTACCAGGTTTGGAAAGAGTTCCCTCCTTGTGGACAAAATAAAAGAGAAAATCTTCACAAGATCGCTATTCACAGATGTGTCTGGGAAAAGAAGGATTTTTGTTCAGTGATGATTTATAGCAGTGAATCCCACCTGGATACTCTTTTCGAGCTACAAATTTACCTTCCCTGTAGCATCAATTACTGGGTATACTTCCACCACACTATTTCTATCACATTGTTTGTTTCCTTTCTAAACTAAAAGAAGACAAGAACATTTCTTTCTTGTTTTAGATGTCTAAACCACAAAGAGAAAATACAGTCTTCTCTCATAAAGCTTATCACCTACCTCTTATCACCCTCTTACCTTCTTACATTCCTATTTCTTCATAAAATGAGACTATGAGACCCACAGTATTACCAGCAATGGAAGATAATGCATTACTATCACTTGCCTTCTCTCTACTACTTTTTTCACAAAACCATGTTTTATATTCTATTTTTGGCCACTTCTGCTTTGTCCTCAGAGACACCCAGCAGAAACAATTGATAACATTTTGTCATGTTGAAAATCAATCTTTTAATCCTCATTTGTCTTTAATTTGCAATCCATGATGGTACTTCAGGAGAATAGCTTTTTAGCAACTTTAGGAGACACCATGTCAAAGGCCTTTGAAAGTCCAAATCCTTTATATTAACCTCCAGGCCTCGAGAGGAGTTAAATTACCTCAGCATTTAAAAAAAAAATAAATAAAAAAAATTAAGGTACTTTATTAATCTAACTTTCACAAGAAAATTTCAGATAACACCTCAAATAATGTTTTAAAAATACTCCCCCAAAAAAAGTTGTTGTTTTTTCAACTCCATTCCCATACATTAAAATCCTAAATGTAACCTAGGTGATATCAGTGTGAACTGATACTGATAAAGTACCACACTTGTACATTTTTCATTATTAATATTTCAGACATACTGGTGACTTCTCACATACCATCCTTCATCATCTAAAATAACAGAAGATGACATTCCTAATATTTTCCAGAAAAAGTTATTATTTCCATACAGAACACCAGTTATCGACTCTGTCAGGTGCCACAGGTCAGATAAAAGAAGAATTCATAGTTTAGTCATAGCAGAACTCTTGTATCACTAATGGTTCTCTGCATCGCTACTTCTAGTCTCAGTTTTCAGCAATATTGTAGATTTTACAGCAAAATTTTTCTTATTCCTATCTCAAACTGCTGTACCCTTATTAAAAGTTAAAATGAACAGAAGAGTGACTTCTGTTAAAAGTTCTGTCTGTCAGTCAGCCTTATTTCTTTAGTTGGAACAACTAGCAGAAAGTGATGACATTTGGTGTCCTTGTATCTCAGCCTCTCTCCCACATTTCCAGAAAGACACTCCACGGATTTCTGTTTCAAAGAGCTGAGTTTTGTTTTCTCCACTTATTTATGCTCCTGTCTCTGAGATGAACAAATGAGTCACAAAACCAATTTCATTAAATGAAATGAATAGACAAATGGAAAAGAAAAAAATCCATAAATAAGAAATCACACCATGGTCATTTAAATTTTGGCAACCCCTCTGAGATGTATTTGTAGCCAGAAGAAAAAATGGAGCAAAATAAAAATATAACTAACCTCTGCTCTGTTGCTGACAGAAAACAGTGAAATTAAATTGTGGGTGTGTTAATACTGAAAATCAAATCACACTAACAAAACAATCACTGTCTTTTTCTCGTAGTACATTATTGTAGTGACAAACACTTCCAAAAACTTTCCAAATTTGCACTCAAGTTTTTAGTTCCTGCTTTCAGTCCATATGGATCTCCAAATACTTTCATATCCAGAATCTGACTAAATAAAGCATTTAAAGGTTTTGAAATCAAGTAACAAAATAATGCCCCCCCTCGACTTAATTACCTTTCTTGCACTTGGAGTGTTAGAAGAAAAAACAGAGTTAATTTTACATGGTATTGGTAATCTGGTGGGTTTGTCTGCATTTGAACTGTCAGTAAATTTCATTTTTCCTTTCGATACAATACCACCTTCCAAGCATTGCAATGGCAGTGTTTCTGACCATCACCATTCCTTGCCTTTTTGCATCTACCTACCTGCTGCGCACCTTCCCTTGGATGACTCATTGTCAGCTACAAGCAGCCAAAGCAGAAACCTCAGTGCTTGCCACATTATCTGACACTGCTAAAAATTCAACACTGCACTCCCTGTCACTCTTACTGCTGCTGCTGCAGGCCACATCACTGGGTCTTCACTCCTACCAGACATGCACTGAGTAACACAGTGATAGCGCCAGACTTGTGAGCCCTTCTTTCTCATCCACACTTCTGGGAGAGATCTGTATGTGTTGTGCAGTCTGTCTCCAACCTATCATCTTTCAAAGAGATTTTTCTAACCCATCTCCCCAACTGAGGTTGTAGATGTCCCATCCCTGGAAACATTCAAGGTCAAGTTGGATGGGGTTCTGAGCAACCTGATTTAGTTGAAGGTGTCCCTGCCCATGGCAAGTGGGTCAGACTAGATGACCTTTAAAGGTCCCTTGCAACCCAAACCATTCTATGATTCTAATTATGACACACTGGAATTTATCCATTAAATCTTCCACAGAGTGCCAGTGTTTCAGTAAATCAAATCAGTATTTCCACCGGATGCCTGACTCTTGCACCCTGCCATGCTTCTCCCTTGCTTTCCTGTTTGTCCTGGTTTCAGCTGAGAGAGAGTTAATGTTCTTCACAGCAGCCAGTACGGGGCTGTGGTTTGGGTTTGTGCTGGAGCCAGCGCTGATAGTGCAGAGATTGTTTTGCTGTTGCTGAACGATGCTCACACAGAGCCAAGGCCTTTGCTGCTTCTCGCACCGCCCCGCCGGCGGGATGGCTGGGGGTGTGCGGGGAGTTGGGAGGGGACAGACAGGGCAGCTGACCCCAACTGACCAAAGGGACATTCCATACCATATGGCGTCATGCTCAGTTTATAAGGGGCTTGGGAGGAAGAAGAAGGGGGGGCAGCGGCGTTCGGAGTCATGGCGTTTGTCTTCCCAAGTCACCATTACGCGTGACGGAGCCCTGCTGCCCTGGGGATGGCTGAACCCCTGCCTGCCGTGGGCAGTGGGGAATGAATTCCTTGTTTTGCTTTGCTTGTGCACGCGGCTTCTGCTTCACTTACTAAACTCTTGTATCTGAACCCACAAGTTTTCTCACTTTCACTCTTCTGATTCTCTCTCCCTTTCTGGTGAGGGGGACTGAGCGAGCGTCTGTGTGGTGCTCAGCCGCTGGCTGGCATAAAACCATGACACTGTTCTACCAGCAGACCATGCTCCCAGATAATCCCAAAGTCACTGAGCTTCCTGCCCAGAAGCTACTTCAATACTGAATTCCTTAATCAAGATAAACACATACATCCTTTTTTAATCCAAGACACAGTTCAAAATCCATCTTTGCTGTTTTGCCTATAAAATGAAGAGTCAGATAATTAATGATGCCTTAAGGCACAAATGAGGCCATCTACCAATTTATGACAACAATTAAACAGTGCAAATGTGTATAATTTCAAAACAGATTTATTTTATTGTCTCCTTCGCTTCTCTTTTCAGGTCACATCTTTCCTTAAATTGTGCATGTTTATACAGCACTTAGGACAGTGGGGGTCCCAATCATGACTGGGGGCCCTGGGCAACAAACATTACAAGTATTAAATAATAATGTTACACATGCTTAATGCTGATGCAGATAATAAGGTCTTTGGAAGAACAGGAAATTTCATTACATAACATGACAAATGTGATCAGCCGATGCACACAAGCTCCCGTTGCTTGCATGCATCGTAGTATTAACTGTGTTCTTAAAAGCTCTGCTCATTAAATCAAAGGACTAAAATACTAAATACTGGATCATATCTGTAGGCACACAAATATGTGAGCACAGAGCACTCATTATCACTCTTGTCTTCCTAATGTTTGTTTTCCTTGTAAGCAATTGTTATATCTATCACCAAAAAAAGCTATGTTAATCCAAAGAGAGAGGCATGAGCTACATGGCTGGGAAAAGAAGGACAAGTAGTCCAAGAGACAGTTTCCTTATTAGAATATGATTCCTGCTACAAAGAGATTCAAAAGCTCTCGTGGTACCAGAAATCATTTGGAGGACTGAGATTCAGGATGAGTCTCACCACTAGCACCCCACCAACCACCGTGTCCATTTGCTGTGCTCACATCCCCACTGAGCTGGCTATGCCCCAACCCTGGAAGCATGTGCCCGCAGGGCTTCGGTGCCCCTCTGCCCAGCACCAGCTTCCTGCTCTGAGCTGTTCCTGTTGCACACATGATCACTGCATCCCTCATGGCAAGGAGGTTGGAACTAGATGCCCCTTGTGGTCCCTTCCAACCCAAATGATTCTATGATTCTATGATTCCCTTTCTTGGAAGGAGAAAAAGGAGTAACAGTGGTAAGATGGTAGTGCTGTGCACCCGTATATCACAGCCCAGGTCAGCCTGTGCACTAGGCACTAGTAAAGTGTGAAGCAACAGTGGGAACAGGGTCTGCACTTAGTCCTCGCCCCTTCTTCAGCACCCTTGGTATTAGACTGAAGCATGGTCCCTGTGCTTGCTCTCTCTTGCCTCATGGGTCTTGCAAACATGGCTGCGCAAATCCAGACACAAATGTCAGCCAAGTCTGGCTTCATTTTGCGCTCAGAGAGATAGAAACCCCTAAGAGCAACTCAGCTTTTGGGGAACTCTCCCATGATCACCTCACCCCACTGCTCATGGCACACTCCTGGGAGATGTCTTTGAACACTGCCAGGCCAAGGAAGGAATTCACCCATAGCTCCCACTTCCAGGGATAAAAGGTTTTATGTAGAAGAGCACCACTACTATTTCTTCTTAGCTGCTACATTTCTAAATGAAATATCCATGGCTCCTGCACTTCATCCTCCTGTCAGTGACTAGTCCATGGGTACCCAGGTGAACTGAGAGCAGATTTTGAGCAGCCCTGCCAAGGCCATCTGAACTGCACAGGCCACACATTCATTGTGTTCGTGAATCCTGAAATGCTTACACATGAGATTCTTACGGCAGAGGTAGTTTTAATCATGTGCATATCCTTCACCACTCTCCAATTTCTAGCTGACACTCACTCTCCTTCTACCACTGATTAACGTATTTATATAGAGGATAGATAATGCAAAACAAAATCATGAGAAAGTACGAGTTACTACATAAAAACTGAATATTTCAGACCTTGTTTTTCTTTAAGCACCTGACGAAGTAGCTTCGTTGTTTTACTCTATTTCATTTGAAAGTGCACAGACATGGGTTTTGTCTTCGATGTTAGCTAGGGACATAATTATTATTAAGTCTTTTAAGACTAGTATTTATAAAGCTTAATCAGGGACATCATCATCGTCTTCTGTCGCTGAGGCTGCACCTCAGTTTTGCACAGTAAAGCGCTACACAAAAGCTGCACAGCTGACACACAACTCTGTGATCATCTTCCTCAAACAATTTAAACAAAAGACTTTTCAAAGAAGATCAGCGACACCCCCTTTTTGAGGCCAGCTACAGATAAGCAAGTTTGCTGAGGTATTGGAGCCAGAGAAGGGCACGTTCCTGCTGCATTTGTTACAGTTGGCAGCCAGTATCAGTACAGACAGGAATGTTTTAGCTGCCAAGTCATAAACACCAGCCAATCCCCTCCCCAAAATGAAAGCTGGGAAAAATAGACATAATTACTAGTAAAGTTTCTTTGCCTGTTTCCTGCCCAGTTGCCTAACTTTTATTGTGGCATAAAAGAGAAATTACCTGATTTCACCATTGCATTACACATGCTTTACTGGAGTTCCTTTCTGCCTCAGACACAGCACAAGTTCAGCTGAATTATTCCTAGTAAAGCTATGGGAAAGGTTATCCATATGACAAAAAAGAAGAGGCCAGGGGAGAAGTAGCCTAACCTTGCATTATGCATCTGCGGAGTTGCTCAGGTGGCTGCCATGAACCGTGTCCTTGGAGCAAATCTTCAGTGATGCTATTAGTAATGCTGCTCTCACTCACACAGCACCGATGGGCACTGCAATCATTACAAAATGATTGTTCTTATCTTCTTTATTTTAAGCATCAGCCTTCCAGACTTTTCACGTTTCCATGGAGGAGCCTTTCCAATTTGAGGTGAGATGAGATGCTGCTGCTAAGACAACCTGACAGAAACACTCAAAGGTTACTAAATGCCTGAGTTACACCTGGGGGAGATATTAAAATATGCCAACTACAGAAATAGACTATACTTGTTGACATGCCACATTTCAGAAAAAAAAAATGAATCTGATATTGTGTTAGCTTATTAGCTTAGAATAAGCAAAACCAACAAAGACAAAGATCTTTAAAAGTTTGTATTTCATATGCTTATTTTCTGATCTTTTACACACAACCGTTCAACGAGCAGCATCAAAAGCTTTCCAGGAGAAGAGGAGATTAATTGCTCAGTGAAATGACAGAAGCTAAGCATAAAAAGTAAAGGCCCGTGATGCATATAAAAGAATTGTAAGTCTTGGTTTCAAAATGACTTACACTACTCATGAGTGGCAAAACCTCAAGAGAATTTTACAGGTCATCCTAGATGTCAATTAGACTGCCATGACCCAAGACACCAACACCTATTGCATGTCTCTACCTGCATTGCTGCATTTCCTTAGTGCCACAGGTCTAACAGAGACTCAGAGCAAAATGAAATTGTAACTCCTAAAACAGAACCTAGCTCAAGCCAAACACCATTCACTTCTGGAACCAACTTCTGCTTGGAATCTCACCTACCTAATGATCTTCTGCCCCAGATAAGTTTAAAGCGCTAGGCAAAAGTGGATTTACACCACCCTTAAAATTGCCTCTTCCTGTGGCAAGTGCTACTGTCTATTTTAAGCAGTTATCTTTCAGTTCAGTTCATTCTTGAAGTTCAGGATTGCCAGCTCATGGCCAAACTTCCCAACCACAGCATTGTTGATGGTCTTGTCCTATCACAGGTGCTGGAAGCTGCTCAGGGAGCGTGCCAATAAATCTTTGCGGACAGAGAGGCACAGTCAAATGGAGAGTGAGAATTAAGATTAAGCACATAAATATCACTATCCCATTCATATACTGCACATATAACTGAATGCCACTGAGACAGTAAGATCATCTCTTCAGACCATCCTATATCTACAGCTCGTAGACTCATACTACAACTGGACTTCACAAAGGAACTGTAAGCAACAGTGAAGGCAAGAACATAAATTAGAGTACTTCAGACAGAAAAAGAACAACGTGTGCCCATGTCTGGAACAGAATTGTGCAGAAAAGGTAACAGAGAAAGCCAGAAACCTTTCCTGAGAGCTATAAGCTTCCTCTTCCAACGGACAACTAAGGTACCACCCTAGAAGAAAAGCATACAAGTTCGTGAGCTATCTGGAAGCAAGCCTGACCTCCACGGTGGCCAAAGATGAGAAAAGTCAGCCTCTACTGACTCTCATACAAACTTTACATGGGATGACGCTTCACTACTTGGTCCCACAGCCAGGCATTTTGCAAATATACAACCTATGTTCCTTACATATATGTTTATGTTAAAAGAAATCCTACCTACCAGTCATAATTCTCACATGTGCCTCATCAGTGTAGTCAGGCTGGAATCTATTGATAACTTTCTTAAAGAAAATATTTATTATCAAACTGAAACACTTTGTTTAATAGAGTAAATAACTTGGACAGATGAAGGACTGCATTACAATGCACAATATTTTAATGTGGATATAATACTTATTGAATTATCATTGTATGAAAAAAGGTTATATTTCATAATACAGAACATTTAAAGGCCATCACTTTGATATTATTTTTTTACTTATGCAGTGGAAATAATACTAAAGGATCATTGCTGAACCTGAAGTTTGATCATTTCTACACGTAAAAAAAAGTTAATTAAAACAAATTTAATGTACTGCTTATAGTCTATACTTCATCCTGCCACTTTCTATGAGTTTTATGACCATAGTTTTCAATTAATTTTTTTCTCTTTCACTGATCCCTGTGGAAAAAGACAAGAGGGGAAACTGATTAAGGCTCTGTCAGGCCCTGTCACATTTAATAACAGTGGGTTCAGGCATGGTGTTCTAAATCAAGCAGAACCCAGCAGTTTGAGCCCTAAACTTCCTATCCTGCAAATAGATCTTTACACAGTCAAACCCCTAGAACTGCAGGGAGTTCAGCAGAGATTTAGGATGTAACTGACTGTGATAACAGACATGATACAGGCAACGGAAACATGGACTAAAGAACAAAACAAAGACGGGGGTGCCAGGGAAAGTGGAAGAATCCCTCTCTCATCACTTCAATGCAGGACTCTTAAATATCATATGTAACAGCAGGAAGCATAAAATAATGTAGGCAGAAGAAAGATATTTAGGTTGATGGTCACTCTTTATCATCACTGTCAAAAGAGATACTTGCACATAATAGAAAGTAATTTTTTAAAACGATTTTACTACACAGGATGTAAGAGCAAGATGTCCAAGTTAGATTTTGAGATTAAATACTAGTATCTGTAGTAGTTTACATTGCCTGTGATTCCCATACATTTCCACTGAGGATGGGGTTATACCTTAAGAGAACAATTTCAGTTGTAATTTCGACTTTGCTTTTAGGCAATGCAAACCCCTGATTTAAAATTACAGTCTTGAAGCAGTGTTAACCCTAAGGTGAATGAGATCTAGTCAGTATGCCTACTGACTGCCTTAGGAAGCACACAGAACCCCTCTGTGAGATTCCTCTCATCTCACTTTTGTAATCTAAAATGTAGGCATATGGTTGACACTAATGGTCCCTCTATAGTATAGAAAGGAAAAATCTGGTCTCTTCCCAAGTGTGATTCTTTTATCAGCAAATAAGTGGCATAAGCACCCCTCTGGAAGTGCCAAATCTTTCTCCACAGCCTACAAAAAGGTCCCTCAAGACAACCTTCAAGAAGACACATCCAGCCTTGGCACAGTTAATATTAAAGAAGAATCATTCATCTCCAAACATTTGAATGGCTAATGGCAGTTGAGAAAACTTACCCTCATTATCTGTGGGGTCCACGGAGTTACAGGTATGACTTTAATTCCGAAATATGAAGCTCTGTGATGCAAAGTCTTCCCAGCAGTCAAAGTTTCTAATATTTTTGGCAAGTTTGTTCATAAAACAGAAGAACTAAGAGGTGAACGTAGGCCAAACAGTTATAGCAGTATGACACTTTATAGGCAGTTTTTAAAAAATAAAATCAACTTATTTTATTCACAACTTATCCAACTTGGAAAGTGGTTTAAATGACACCAGAAAAGAAGACACTCATATAGAAAAGCACGGGCATCCACACAAGGAATCAAAAAATATTGGTATAACGAAGAAAAGATGGACAGAATTATAGAGCAACTGAAAGGAGACGAATGACAGTTTATCACATTTGCACTCATTTTCTAAGATAACTTTAAGCTCTCAAAGAGTAAAACTCCTAGTAGATGCCTCAAGAGGCTCCTTCATTATGGGTAATCTATACCCTCAAGGGATGCAGTTTTATGCACAGACTTATACAGCAGTTTGAATAAAGGATATAGATGGTGTCCTCAAAATTTTATTGCTGGGTGAGAAAACAGACCTGCATGTCTTCATTTTCCCGATTTTGAGTGGAATGTGAATTAATTTTTCACACTTTTATAGTTTAAAAATGTAGAAGGAGTCTGGTGTTTCATTTAACACAGGCTGCAGTACTTCACTCAGAAATATCATCAGAACTTGCTTATTACTTCTTTACCACAGAAGGTAATGGCAATGAGACAGTGAAAAACTTTTACTCGCAACAATTAAAGCTGAATTAGATCATGATATAGTGTTATGCTTTCCAGTCACTTACAACACAGTCTTTGGATTTTGGTAGAGAATGCCTGCATTTTTTTTTCTTTTTTAATCTAAACAGAACATAAATCCATAGAACTATTTATTAGAAAATCTATTTCAAAACCAATATTTTTAATCTATAGCTTTCAGATATACATGCAGTGAAGAATACGCATTCCCTACACAAGAGGACAGAAAAACAATCTGTGCAACATGATGATGATGAAAAGTTGTCCTCTTATATAGACTTCATATGAAAAACACATAAATGCATCAGAATAAATCAGTAGTTTAAACAGACTATTGTTTTCAGCATTGGCCATTACTGACTGTTTCTAAGGAAAAAAATATACTACCTAAAGTGGGACCAATTGTGAATCAATATGTCACTGAATTATATTTTTTCCCCCAGCTGATTAGTCTATGCCCTGAAGCACAAAGAAGATAATCCCTGTAATTTTTTCTAACATGAGCTTAGTTATTGTAGCTGTTTACTCCTAGAAGCAATGAATCTTCTTGGATTACAGTATCTATTTCAATATTCAATATTCAATGACAATTAGATGCTCAGATTGGGCTACATCTAGGGTGCAAAATATATTTGCTTTCTGAAAAGGTCTCAGGGAAGTGGACTGTCACTCAGCACATTAGAATCCATAGTTTTGGTCATAAAGCATCCTTTATGAACAAAAGCAAGATAAGAAACACTCTGCAGAACTACTCTTAATATGAACTCTCTTATTTGGTCAAGGACTTTAGGCAAACATGAAATTAAAACATCTTGAAATGCCAGTGACAGTATAAACTAATTCTTATACACTTAATATATACACAGTCATTTTATTTATAGGCTAAAGGTGAAAAAGAATATGAGAGAGAGATAATATGCTACAGAAAAAACAAAGTATATTTGTATTTATGGAAGGAGCACCAAGGCCACTAGCACCATGTGTAAATGACACCACAGGAGAACAGGATTTCTTTCCCTCAGTGTATCTCTGAAAAGTGTCACTTCCACATATTTGATTAGATAAATTGCCTGCAATTGTACTCTTTTGGATGATCTTTTACATCTAATTGCAATCCTAACAGGCCTATGTCACCATAGCCTCTCCTGCTATAAATCTTACTAATGACAGCATCTCCACAGCTTTTTTGTTTCATACCCCAAGCACAGCAAAATTGTCAGATTAGTTCATGAAGAAGTGACAGGCTATTGTTCTTCCTTGCATTCATGAATACCTCATTAACACAAATTTAATGCCCATAACATTTTAGTGGCTTCAATTAGATACAGACATCTCACTACACTGTAAGGGACAAAAGTGTGCCATCACTTCACAGAATGTACGTGAATGTTCACAAAAATTCAATCATTATTTTTTTTAAATGGGAACTTGAAAAAAAACCTAGCAGCTTCATTAAAAGTAATCCTTTCCAGGCTGTCTTTAAAGAAAAATATTTTCATTTTGATGCAGAATAAGTAAATTATTTATGTCAGTCAAAACAGTGCGGTACATTAATCCATGTTCTGTAGCTTCTGCCCGGATTCAGCTGACTGTAGGCTATAAAAATACTCAAGGGAAGTTAGTTTCATTTGGATTAGCACACATATTTAGTGTATAATAACTCACAATATGGAAGGATCTCACACTGGGACTGAAAGAATGCCTTTTAATAAAAGAGATCTGGATTGCAATGAAGCCATGAGAATTTCTAGTCAATGGTGTATGAAATACAATTTAAAAGTTGGTTATTCCATAACCTATGTTTCAATATCACTTTAGGAAAAAAATAGACCTCGCTATCTCGCAGTGCATGTTGACTGCGAGAAGTGAGAAAAGGGCTCCAGAAGCAACAGACTGTTCTATAGGGCCAGAAGCAGGGAAACACTCAGTGCACTCCTAGTTCAAAGCGTGTTAAAACAATGGGGTTTAAGCAGAATTTTACAGTTAAGTTTTTCATAAAGTGTTTCCTCAGGTCCCTGGTCAGTCAGGGCCCACCTGCTTTCTCCCATTCAGAAGAATACTATGAGGGAGGTACCACAACCACATTTCTTGGTATGAAGTTGTTTCAGGGATTATAGGGCTGCTAAGGTCTACAGTAAGTGACAGGATTATAGTGTTGCTATTGGTACCGAGAAATGCATTAATTAACAAAAAAAAAAAAGTGAGAAGACAGGAAAGAAGAATTTTCCTGATAAAGGACTTTGATATACACCAATATATATGATATTTGGTATTGGAATTTATTCCTGCCTTCCCACTTAATCATCCTTAATCTTTCCCTGTTTGCTCCATCTCTTTCCCCACCCACCCTCCCACCACATAATCAACTTACAAAGTGCAGTTTTCAGAATAGGGATGTCACTCCAATGCTCTAAGTGAATTGCAAGATTAATAAGTATTTAGGAATTCAGTATCATCGGCTTGCAGCCCACTGACTATGTATGCCTTCACTATGGTGCGCTTGTTATGTGTTTCAGTTTATAAAACATGTGAGTTTTTCTCATAAACCTCTGCAGCTGAGAAGACATTTATTATTTTTCTGCAGACAGCCTCTGTGGCTGTAAGGTTGAACATGTTTTTAGGTCCTGGAATGGTACTGCAATACCTGTAGGTAACACTCCCTGCCCTCACAGACTTCCCGTGCCTTCCACAGGACTCCTACAAGTGGCTGTAGGAATATGTCTTCACTCATCGAAACACCAGAGCAGCCTCTTAGTATTTCCTTGCAAATCAAATCCAAGAGGTGAGCCAGCAGGGTTTCCAAGGCACAAGTGAAGCCTCTTCTCTAAGAGGCTCTGGAGGAGACAGCATTTACAGCATCTTGTTTGCATGAATAATGTAAACCATGAGGGTAATGTTTGTGCACAATGAAAAGTAACTGCATCATGCTACCACGTATTCAAAGGTCCAGAGGGCTTTCAGATGAGATTTTTTTGTTTACAAGCACAAAATAATTTTTTTCCTATTCGCTGGCTCTGAAAACTTCAATGATCTGAAAGTCAGGCAAGGCTCCCATTTACTGCACATTGCAAAGATTTTGTGAGCCCAACTGCACTCTAAATTACAGGTATGAAACTGCATTTGTCCTCAAGGCCTTCATTTCTACCTTGCAATTTGTCCTTGTAACTGAAGCTCCGTTAACAATTGTTGATAATGTGTGAGCCAGATGGAATCCATTTTGCCTTCCTATAACTACAGGTTCTGTGATTTGAGCAGAAGTAAAGCTGTAATAAAGCGCTTTTATCTGCAAGAGTGATAACCATCACTGCTGAGTCAGAAAACGTCATTTCTGTTCTTATTTCTCAGATACAGCTGCAACTCCAGGGACTACCACGAATTAACTGCATAATGAAGGTGGTCTTCCCAAGCAATTTCAAATAAACTTTTGGAAATGCGGTGAAATGGTCAGATTAGAAAAACACTACCTTTCACTTGTGGTCTCTGATACTAATTGAACACTAAAAATAAGCAGAAAAACCCTGGTGTTAGCTTCAGCACGACCATTTGGGGTGACACCACACACCTGGCAGCCGTGAGATAGCGCCCACCTGAAATCAGGTAGGCAGAGAAGCGTGGGGGAGCTGCCGTGAGTTCACAACAAAACTCAGCTGTGCTACCCCATTTGAAGTCACTGCCAAGAGGACTGAAGTGCTTCTTACAGCACATTTCTGGAGGCTGCTGTAAATCTATATGCCTCGTGGAAATCTGTTGTTACTTTGGGTAAATCCCTAGCGCTCTTTAGCCTACATGACCCTTCTAATACAGAGACATGTAAAGTGATAGCCAGATTATTTCGATTTCTCCTCCATCAGTGACTACAATATTCCTTTGGAGCTACGGCCTATTAGGCAACACAAGCAGAGATCAATACTCGGATCTTTATCTGTTTCAACTTTATTTGCTTATTCCCCACTGTGCTTTCTGTGGAGGAATGATATCTGGTACTTTCTGGTGTACAGGATTTTGAACAGCACCAAGCTAATATAGTTCAGGGGAACTGTTTTCCCGAATACTGGACTCATGCATGTAGGGCTGAAATCAAGATAAAACTTTGTTTTATTGCTAGAGAAAGAAAGGAAATTCTGAGCTTTTACCTCAGTTTTAAGCTTCTCACACCATTTTCTGCTTGGTTTATATGAGGTAAGAAACCTCATGCCTTGCTGTAAAGCCTCTGTGGTAGCGCTTTACAGCAGCCTCTGAGCTTGCAGGCAATGGATGAGGGAGGTGGGAAGCTGCCTGCAGAACAGTCCGGACAGACATTCCCTTCCCAGATTGCTGTGCTAACTGTGGGCACAGCCCCTCGCTCTGCCCTTCCTTCCTCCCTGGCCTCTGGGCAGCTGTCCCTCCAGCTGCAGGTTGTTATTCCCAATGTTTTCCAGCAGAAGAGATGGTAGGGTAGCTTCAGGCAAAGTCAGTAAGTTACCTTAAACAGCTGTGGATAGCGTCTCACCCCCTCCATGAGCAGCCTTGTGAAAGCAGGGCCCCTCCTAGGCTGGATCCTGATGGGAAACAAGAGGCAGCAGCGTCTCCCATTCTTTACCAGGTAAGCAGAGATGGAAGAGGGCTAGCTGTAGGCATTCAGGTATTTCTTTCGACTTTCAGATAAGGAGAGCCCTGAGCTCTGCTGCCTGTGACCAAAACCAGGAGTCCCTGCTGGTATGTGCCTGAGCTTGTGGGCTGCAGGAGGAACTATGAGCCCAGGCACAGTGTTGTGCTAATGCAGCTCTGACCATGGCCCCTTCTGCACGTCTGTGTAATTACAACCCAAATGCTTTCAAATCGTATTTGGAGTTTCCACAAGAACAGAAATACATGTTTGTGACAAAGGTACCAGAAAGAAAATAGATGAGCTCTATTTGCAGTGCTTCCATTCCTTCCTGTGTGTCCTGGGACTTCACAATAGGGCCCCTTGCTTTGTTCTTCAGCCTTTCCATGAGCAAGTAGTGCTCTATCCTCCTCAGGATTGTTACAAGGACACTCACTTAAAGGACAAATATTCAGACAATGTCCATTGGAGGACCAGTATTAGGATTAATTCTTCCAACATGCCCACCCCATCATGTGGGACTTAGTAATGCACCCACACACTTAGGAGGGGTGTTCATGTTTTAGAGACAAGTACACATTCAAAAGCTTTGCTGGATCAGGATCAGAGTGTTCACCACCAGATGGCACCCACAGGTGGCTGGTTTTGTTCTCTTTATTACACACTTTTATGATTTTCCTTGTGCAGTACTGACTAGACACAAGAGTAGTAACAAATATCCTAGCAGCTATAATTGTTTTTCTTTTGTCATTTTAAGACAAAAACATTTTACATCCAAATTATTTAATATTTTTATCTGAATAGACATGTGAAAGCAGGTGTATCCATAGCAATACCTTCCATCACCGTATTCACCCTCTATTCAGACTCACTACCACATTCTTGTGCTTGAAGATCCACCACAGCACTGCAGATTCCACCTGCCTGCACTCCCAAATCACAGCATTGTGGACAAAAGGGAAAGATGGCAAGGCATCAGAGGTGCCAAGATGAGATGCCCTAACTGCTTACTGTGTATCATGTCACTGTGAGACACAGGTTAATAAGTAGGTCTGAGCACAATATCTGCAGCAGCTTCTTCTGAGAACTGACCAACAAATCATGTCAGTCTGTACAGTGTCAAACTGTTACCATGTCAGTAATACAAACTCTGATTTACTGTGCGCATTTCCAAGGCCAAATGCCATTCTGATATGATCAGAGATGTTTTCAGGCACACAGGAAAGCGGAGCCACGCAGACACAGTTTTTAACATCTTAATATTTCTAGGAGCTATTGTCCAACAAACTGGGAGGCCACTAATCCCCCAGGTGTGCATGCTTCTTCACTTTGCTTAACTAGCAGAGCTTGAAAATGTGCCTCAATGAGTTTGGTTATGCTAATCATAAAACCTCAACACCCCATGACAATACACCCTGTCTATAGGCAACAAGCTACCCTCATGTCTATATTGAGTCACATAATGAAGGAGTATGAAGAAACAGGATTTAATAGAAGAAAGAAATCACGACACAAAACCAGAGCTATTTTTTTCTTCTGATAAGGTAGAAGGCATCCAGATCTCCAGAAAACCATGTGGCCATGTACTCCATACTCCTACAGCAGGTCCATATTCCTAGCATCTTATAATGGTTCTTGTACCTATATTCTTTTTTCGACAGTTTCTCCCACTTTAATCCCTCATGAAAGCCCTTCTTTTTATTGTGTCACTTAGAACAGTTCATAGCATCATAGAATGGTTTGTGTTGGAAGGGACCTCAAAGATCATCTAGGTCCAACCCTCCTGCCATGTGCAGAGACACCCTCCACTAGACCAGGTTGCCCAAAGCCCCATCCAAACTGGCCTTGAACACTTCCAGAGAGGGGACAGCCACAACTTCTCTGGGCAACATGTTCCATTGCCTCACCACCCTCATAGGGAAGAATTTCTTCCTAATAATTTCTTCCTAAATTTCTTCCAGGTCTCCAACATAAGAAGGACATGGAGCTGTTGGAGAAAGTCCAGAAGAGAGCCACAAAGTTGATCAGAGGGCTGGAGCACCTCCCCTGTGAGGCTGAGGGAGTTGGGCTTGTTCAGCCCGGAGAAGAGAAGGCTCCAGGGAGACCTAATTGTGGACTTCCAGTACCTTAAGGGGCCTACAGGAAAGCTGGAGAGAGGCTGTTTACAAGGGCAGGGAGTGATAGGACAAGGGGGAATGGGTTTAAATTAAAAGAGGGGAGATTTAGATTGGACATTAGAAAGAAATTCTTTACTGTGAGGGTGGTGAGGCAGTGAAACAGGTTGCCCAGAGAAGTTGTGGAAGCCCCCTCCCTGGCAGTGTTCAAGGCCAGGTTGGATTGGGCTTTGGGCAATCTGGTCCAGTGTAGGATGTCCCTGCCCATGGTGAGGGGGTTGGAACTAGATGATCCTTGTGGTCCCTTCCAACCCAAACCATTCTATGATCCTGTGATCATTCCTGACCTTGGAGGAGGTAATCCTTGAATACTAAACAGCATTCTTGGGCCTCTCTTCCCTCCAGGGCTTTATTCCATGGTACTCTGCCAAGGGTAGAGGCCAGAGTCTGCTCTCCTGATATCCAGGGTAGTGAGTTGCTGTGCACCCTCCTTACTGCTCTGAGGATCTTGAACTCCACTGTTTCATGGTGCCTGTACTCGAGGCTGACCTTGAGCTTCACATTCCCCAACAGCCCCTCCTTGTTGCCAAGAGGAAGGTGCAGTATGGCACCTGTCCTCATTGACTCCTCTGTCTCTTGGAGAAGGAAGTTATCACTAATAATAGAATCATTAAGGTTGGAAGAGACCTCAAGGATCATCCAGTCCAACTGTCCCCCCCCACCTATTACCCACTAAACCATGTCCTTCAGTACCACGTCCTGCATTCCAGGAACCTCCTGTATTTCTTATACCCTGCTGTGCTATCCCTCCAACAGATATCGGGATGGTTGAAGTCCCCCGTGAGGACCAGGGCTTGTGAACATGAGGCTGCTCTGATCTGTCTATAGAGGGCCTTATCCACTCAGTCTTCCTGGTCAGGTAGCCTGTAGCAGACCTCCATTACAATATCCCTTGTCCCTGCCCTCCCTTTAATCCTGACCCATAAGATCTTGGTCAGCTCCTCTTCCATCCCCAGGTGGAGGTCCGTGCACTCCAGCTGGTCACTCACATAGAGGGCAACACCCCATCCTCAGTCCTCATCTCCCCTGCCTGTCTTTCCTAAAGACCCTGTATCCTTCCATGGCAACACTTCAGTTGTAGGGGCCATCCCATCACATTTCTGTGATGTCAATGAGATCACAGCCCTGCAGGCATGCGCACGTTTCCAACTCCTCTTTTTTACTCCCCAGCTACACGCATTTGCACAGAGGCATTTAAGTTCATCTAAGTACTCCCCAGTTTTCATGTCTCTTTAATCAATTTGACATTCAGCAGGTACCACCATGAAAGATAGGTTCTGATATGGAAAGGCACACACGCATTCAGGTTTAAAAGTTAACAGCTGTTTGTGTTGGTTTAATACAACTTCTAGTAAACACTGACAGTGAAATTCAATATAGATAAATGTAGAAGGATGCAAGTAGGGAAAAACAATCCGAGTTTTACATCTGCAGGAAAGGGCTCAGAGCTAACTCCCAACCAGACTGAGATCTTTAGGTTATAATAAATCATTTAAAGAAAATATCAGCGTGACACTGAGCAGGAGCCAAATAAACAAATCAAATGTTCTGAATTATGAGAAAAGTAATAGAGAACTGTACTGGTTTTGGCTGCGGTAGAGTTCGTTTTCTTCATAGTAGCTGGTATCATGCTGTGTTTTGGATTTGTGATGAAAACAGTTTTGATAACAGGTTGGGTTTTGTTACTGTTGAGCAGTGCTTACACAAAGTCAAGGCCTTTTCTGTGTCTCACGCTGCCCCATCAGTCAGTAGGTTGGCGGTGGACAGCTGACCCCAACGGACCAAAGGGATATTTCATATCATATGACATCACTCTCAGCATATAAAGCTGGGGGAAGAAGGAAGGGAGGGACATTGGGAGTGATGGCGTTTGTCTTCCCACATAACTGTTACACATGCTGGAGCCCTGCCTGCCATGGGGAGTGGGGAATGAATCCCTTGGTTTACGTCGCTGGTGTGCATGGCTTTTGCTTTACCTATTAAACTTTCTGTATCTCAGTCCACGAATTTTCTCACTTTTACCCTTCTGATTCTCTCCCGCATCCCGTGGAGTTGGGAGTGAGAGTGAGCAAGCAGCTGTGTGGGGCTGAGTTGCCCACCAGAGTTAACCCACAACAAGAACTAAGGTGAAATGCTGGTGTGTCACCACATACACCTCTTCACAAATACCATGTGCTGTTCTTGTCCTCCTGCCCATATCCAAAAGGAGCTGAGAAAAGATAGCAGAGAAGCAAAACAACAATGATGCCAATTACAGAAGTTGCCTGAAGCCAGTTTCAGAATGGCTTCCATTACAAGGAACAGCTGAAATTGCTAGTCTTATATCCAGAGTCCAGCTGAGAGTGCATTGCAACAGAGATCTATGAAACTGTGAAGAAGTGAACAAGGAAAAAATGCCCAAACCAGCTCAAACTGGTGAACTGGTGGCAGGTTAAACGTAAGCATGGCAGAAACACTCCCTGTGAAAGAGGAGGAGAGCTGGGGAATTTCTTGCAGCAGAATGCACAAAGGCAGTAAGTTCACCTGGGTTTAGGGAGGGATTGGACAAAGAAGAAAATATCAAAGACAGGAAGTGGTTCAGGAAGTTTGTGAGCTGGAATATGTTAGAGCTTAATCTAGAGAATGATTACAATGTCCTTGCTCTTCTCTTACACTCTGCCCTGCACCTTGATGCTCAAACTAGGGCATTTCTTGCATCCATTTCCATTTTTAAAGGGTTACAGAAAGCAGTTTCTTGGTTTGTCACCTTTGTAGTAATGTCAGAGTGGTTTCCAATAGAAATACTCATTTGAAGGATGCTCAAAAATCCATATATAACAAACTCCTACTACACGCAAGAACCTCAAGAAATCAAATGGATTAGTCAGGTTGCTACTGTTTATGGGGAAGCATTGGTGAGCACAATACTTTGCAGACAGGTTAATTCCTCATCTTGCAGAACTTTAAAACAGAATGTAGACAAAGAAGACAGTTCACATGAAGCAGAATAGCCTAGTGCTTGGCAATGCCTTACGACTTCCCAGGACACTTTTGTTGTATATCCCAAACTGCAGATATAAACAGAGTGAACTCCCATGGAGGAAAGGACAACCAAAACGGAGAGAGTGTTAAAAGGTTAAGCAGAAAGAATACCCAAAGCACCCCAAGAAAGTTAACAAAGAGCTCCAGGGAAGACTCAGAAGGAGGGATTGTTATCAACATGTCTGGGTCAAGGAAACACAACTGTTAATGTAAACACAGCTTTCTTTTGGGGAGATGAGAGAAAACTGAAAAGAAACTTTTAGCTCCTGGTTCTTCCAAAAATATGTGAAAGAAACCTGCAGCTAAACAGGTGCAAATAAAACCCGTGCCTGGAGGCCTCTCGGTTCAATAGCTCTCAAGAAACTGAACTGGCCTATCTAATTTATTAGGTTATTAACCCCAAGAAATTAGCTTTTATGGAGCCCTAGCAACCAGCAACCACTAACAGAGGGTCTTTGCTTACATATTGCTTTTACGCCAACAGCCTCCCAGATTCTTAAGGCAAGTTTACATTAGACTCGCTAAGAACAGTAAACTGCCATCCTCTCGCCAAACCCCAACGACAAAAAGCGCAGAGAGCTCTCTGTGCAATGGAGAGGCTCTTACCTGGAAGGAAGACTCTTGGAGACAGATTAGAGAAGTAAACCGTGACTGTTGCTTGATAAACAGTCATCACCCTAAATCACATTAATTAGTTTAATTTAGAGTCTTGCAGAATGCTACGCAGTGGCAGGAATGCAGTATTTCATAGCACAGTAAATGGGAAATTGCAGCTAGTTGTTCATGGGCATTTTTTCATTCCTGTTCATCATAGATCTGAGTGGATGAAAAGTGTTGGTATTTCCCTGACTATAACTGAGTACCAAGGCTAATACCTTTAAAAAACAAAAGTAGAAGCCATGGGACAGGAAGGTACGTAAATGGAGAAAGAGTAAAATAGGAATCAAGAAACTGCTCAACTGGTCAAAACCAAGAGAACTTAGACCATGTAGCCCACAACAAGCCTGAAGACTGACAACGAGTTAGTGCAAAACAGAGAATTAGATGGGCTTGGAGGTTTATTTATTTATTCATTTTTTTAGATATTGATTCAAACCATATTTCATATGGAACCTTCTAAATCCGTAAGAACAGTAAAAACACTTGAACAGTGGATTTTCTTTGTCCCATCTTTCATCTGATTAAGCTGGAAGACTGTCAAAGCTGGAAGTTAGAATGAAATAAGTTTGGGTTTGAATTACAGGCACAACAGTTTCTCTAAGCTATTTCTGGGCTTTTCCTGTGCTGAGAGTATTGGGGGAGTGACAGTTTAGACTGCTCTAAAACCACACAAATGGGCTCTCAGCATGGGATGAAGCATCCCTTTGGAAAGCTAATTGAAAGAAGCCGTTCCACAATAGCTGTTCAAGGCCAGATCTCTATTGGAGACAGTTTGGCCAAAACAACTGTTGACAAAGCAGCCAATATCTGAATCAGCTGCCTGAGCCAGCCTCTGGCACACCCTGCTCTCTGCCTTGCTCAGGCTCAAATAGAAAAATTCCAGGTCCCCGTGTGGTGCAGTGGTTCCCCGTGCTGAACCCTGTGCTCCCGGCACACAAACCCTCTGATTGCGGACACGTACCACGCTGGGAGCTGTTTCCAGTGTATCAGAAAGTCCTAGAGTGACTCTCAAACCCATGATTTTTATATATCGGGTGACACTGGAATGATCTGAGAGATAATATCTATTGTTAGATCAAGCTGCACAGCTAGAAATTGTTTTAAAAGGAGGCGTTAATCTACACCTGAAAGGGAGTTGTGGTGAGCTGGGGGTCGGCCTCTTCTCGCAGATAACTAGTGACAGGACTAGGGGGAATGGCTGCAAGTTGCACCAGGGGAGGTTCAGGTTGGAGATGAGGAGAAATTTCTTCTGGGAAAGGGTGGTCAGGCATTGGAACGGGTTGCCCAGGGAGGTGGTGGAGTCACCGTCCCTGCAGGTATTTAAGGAAAGGTTAGACGCGGCACTGAAGGACATGGTTTAGTGGGTAATAGATGGGGGGGACACAGTTGGACTGGATGATCCTTGAGGTCTCTTCCAACCTTAATGATTCTATTCTGTTCTGTTCTGTTCTATTCTATTCTATTCTATTCCATTTAGTTGATCAACTGGAGGCTTGCAAAGCCTCCAAATTGGGTGCTGTTTGTACTAATCTAAACTTCTTTTATCACATTAGAACTATCTCTGTGTGGGAGAATGAGTGTGCCCTTCCTTTCAACATGGCCAGCACACTTAGCTAAGTCAAAGCAAAATCATCAGGGCGCTTTGTCTGCAAAATTCCTTTTAAAATGTTGATGGATAAGCAAAAAATACTATGGTGGGAAAAGGAAGAATATCACTCCATACATGAATTATTTTTTTCCAGGCTCAGAATTCAGGTCCTTCAATTTACAGTGATGTGCAATGTCATGTCCATCTAAAAATAAATAATATAAACGTACATCAGATTAAGTGGTCTTTAAATTTTCTGTGTAAATTGGATCAGATTTGATCTGGAATTCACTGACACAAGCAGTGAACTCTAAAATGCTCTTTTCATCCAGACATTGTTCAGAGAAGGACTGCACTCAAATTATTTTCACTGTTTGGGCCAACATAAATGTCAAAAGAAGGAAGATGCAAAAGAGCACATGAGGTCATATAAATTTTTTTATTCTGACAATTTAAGATACTAATGATATAGGTAGCAGCTATTTGAAGAATGGGATATACACATTTCCATCTACGCCTTTCCAAAACTACTTTTTTTACTGCACCTGACAGTCTTTGCAGTGCTCTCCACAAACTATAAACGTAATTAATTGATTGTGGACTGTATTAAACTACTCCAGCAGGAGACATCACGTGTGCAGCTGTCAGCTGCAAAACTCTGCTCTGTCCCTCAGAGCTTTGTCTTTCACATTTACATTATGCTGCACCTGGAAGACATTTTTCACCATTACCAGACACATATAAACAGTAGCTTGAAAGCATAAATAAACATACAGAGGGGCTACTCATTAAGACTGAGGCATCGATTACAGACAGTCCACAGCACTAAACATACAGCAAAGGACCACTTTCTCTTCCACCTTATTAATTCTGTGAAAGTTTGCAAGTCTCCTGCCTAAAATCAGTGAAGTCTCAAATTTTCGCTTCTATAACTCATTCAATTACAACCAAATGTTACCTAACTGATGACTGGACCTATTCCTCACGAGAAAGTGATGATCGTTTAGTATATCATGCACAAATACATTCCACCCAGTGGACTATGCCGACACCGTTTGCATATGTAAGTTAGCACTGCAGAGTGTCAAAGTTTTCCCATTTGTTCAGCAGCTGAAAACGTATGGCGGTAACTCAGTCAGATTCCGCCTGCTGTCGCAAACAGATGACAGTGAATGAATGGGTGACAATGGACGACTTGATTTTCCTTTTCTTGCATACTGATGATCATCGAGCATAAAATCACAAGTTTTGGTTAATCTGGGACTTCTAAAAGTCTACTGAAACCTGCTTTAAATGAGTGCCAAAGAGACAAGGAGTAACCAACTCCTTGTGGACTCAATTGCCTAATAACGGGGGACCAAAACTGGTGATAATTAAGCAAGAAAAAAGAATGTTTTAAACAAATAATAAGTTAAAAAAAAGTCTAAGAAAAGAGTAGAACTCTGTACTGGAACTTTATTCTACCCTATTCAGCTAATGCATTTTGGCACTGATTTATAGCCCCGTCTCCCCAGTCAGCACTAATATTTAAACTAATATAATTCATTAAACTATAGGTAAAAGCTGAAAAATGCTCATTATTTGGACCAGAAGACTCGTTCAAGAATTTTTCATACAGCGATTGTTTTTCCCCCTCACATAACTTGCCTTGAATCTGAAAATTGTTTTTCATCAGTTTTGTTCTAAATTTGCAGTGCCTTCCTCTCTTTATTTCATCATTGTAGCTATTCTTATTCTGAAACTCTGTTATTTGTTAAAAAAAAATACTAACCCTAATTTGCTTTAAAGTAATTTTTATTTTAAACACAGAGACAATCTTTAAAAGTGGCTATATTTCAAGGTTTCATATCTTAATCCAATCTACCGGTTTAAAAATTGTCATGTTCAGCACAACACCTTGCTCATATTTTTTGAAGTGCTTCAGACACTCTGAGAACTTTTAAATGTCATGCTTACTAAAATAGTCACATTTCTTTACATAATTCTTAACCTCTTCATATATCCTACACCATCTTGCTGTCCAAAAGCCATGCCTGATCTTAAACTTTTATATGTACCACTGCATTCAGTATAGTAAGAAGCCCTTTTGCAACTCAATCTGATTTTTAAAACAACTCAGCGCTGTTATTCCCCTTTTATTGATGGTGAAACACGGTCAGAGGGTGCAGTGTCATAACTGGTTAAGACAAAATACGTTTGTGCTACCCATGTGCTTTCTTCACTCTAGGTTGCATTTTTGTGGGCTCAGAGGGTCACAGAGGGGCAACTGGCTGAAAAGTAGCCAATTAAGACAGGAACTACCTTTTCAGCATATATTAGTGCTTTACACCATGAAACCTCTAAAAGATACAGATTCCCCAAGGGCTGACAACACACAAACCAGAAGCCGTGATACACACCCCATGCACACTGCGCTTGCGCCTGGGTTTCTATGTCAGCTGTACTATGCAAACATTACCACAGCATAAATGTTTAATAATGGAGTGAGACAATGTGATTGATATAACTAGAAAGCAAATCCAGTCGTGTATTGACTGCACTATTACACTTCCCTTGCAGCCTAACTCTGGGACTTAATGAAACAAAAGGAGTACATTAAATTCATGCTGACAACAACAAAAGAAAAAAAACCAAAGCAGGGATCTTTCAGCTATTCTAGGAACCATCTCTGAAGGTTAGTTGGCGTAGAACAGCAGTAAGCCAAAATCTTTATGGGGAAAATATGTGATGATGTAATGTGGTCATCCCAAATGCATGGTTATAAAAACTTTATAGCACACCACACTTTGCAAGGCACTATAAAGATTTTATGGCCATGCATTTGGGATGAGTGCTTTGCTCATGAGTGATGGAGCCACCAGTGAGTTATGCAAGTCTTTGCCAGAGGAGTGGCATAGAACACAACCATTTTTATAGCACTCCACACCATCTCATGTAGTAATTTGAGGGTGGACCCTTTCAGTTTCCCTTTTACACGTTTTTTTGTCCCTGTTGGAAGGGCAGTGATTAGAAGCAGTGTTATATGAGGAGTGGCAGAACTCATTTCCATTGACAAAACCCTTCAGTAGCCATTTATATAATGAAGTTCTGTCAATTCAGTTTGTACAGTTGCAATGTGGCTTGCAGATGTTTGTGCTTATTGCCATCACCACAGATGTAATGGGCATGTGCTTGGGAGGAGTAAGGAAGACAGCAATGCCACTATCCTGACAGACCTAACAACTCTCTTCGCCTGTAATCTCTGCACCTCTGGGAACACATTGCCAAATGAAGCCTAAATTCCTCTGCCTTCCTTTTGACAAGTTCTGTGCTTTGAGGGTTTTCTGTATATCAATTTATCTAGCTAACATACAGCACAGTCTCAATGATAAAATTGCCTCTGTAGAAATTTGGGCCCCATAGCTACACGGTGACCTTGATAGAAGACAATTAATCTCTGTCCCTTTCCCCATCCTACACTGGGCAATGTTATCCACAGCCACTTCCTCAGAGACCTACTTGAAAGGAAATGCTGTTAATTATACTCAGGAATTCATCTCACCTGTTAAAATGGAACCTAGATCCGCCTTCAAAGAAGTGCTTGGGAAGTTAGCCAGTCTGGAGGCCACCATGGAGAGTCTACAGCTGATTATTTGAAGCAAACAAAACTAAACCACTAGAATTCAAAGTGAGCCTGATTTTCTGAAATGACTTCATCCATTCTTCTATGCCGGTGTGTTGTATTTGTCTCTCTTGTGTGCAAGTGTACTGGTGGGCTTCTCTGGGGGCCAGAATGCAGGATGTATTTTACTGTTTCTTCCATGCATTCTTAGGTACAGGCAATTTGTTAAAGAACTAGTCAGCACATGTGAGTCTAACTGGCCATCGTTAATGGGGAAATTCATCAGCCAAACAAGATCTTTTTTTTTTGTTCTTCCCCCCTCTCAAAAATCAGGTTTACTTGATTTTTAAGAGTTTTGTATTCTTTCTTCTCCACAATCTGGTCAAACTATTCACCTAAAAAAAAAAAGACTATTTTTAATTTCGTGCACTTCCTGTCATATCGCTCTCTTTGGCTGCTGAAGTACTGCTGCTGGGATCTGCTACCAGTTTTACTATTGCTGAATATGGGGGATTTCCTTTGTGAAAAAGATGTTGCAGCAAACACACTTTTCCTACATCTATAATATATGTGTTGCTGTATGCATATATGTATAAAACATATTTTAGTTCTTCAAGTAAGGAAATAAAGTGCAGAACAGTTTGAACAGCAAATGTTCTTTAACCTACAGAGAGATGGGATGTATATTCTATGACAAGATTAGAGAGGACTACAAGCATACAAAAAGAGTAGAAAAGAACATGAATAACAAGAAAAACAAGACTAGCTCATACTGAGCAAGAATGACATGCACAATATGAAGAAAACTAAAGCAGATTAGTAAAGACTGTGTCGTATGGAAAGTCATTGTCATCTTCTGCAGAGTACAATCTTGATCTGAAAAACACTACACTAAAAAATATGACATTTTCCCCCACAGACTTGCACCTTGTGCATTCTGCTTTAAAGACGAAAAAATAAAAATTTCTGCTTTCCACCTCTGTTCATATACCAAAAGCAGCAAAAAACACAGGGAGCCAATTTGTATTTCCTGTTGTCATGCACCAACAGAGCTGTTTAATAGGTTCCAGTCACCTGAGCAAAACTGCAGAAAGCCCAAGGCTTTACAGGTGGCAGTGAAGGTCTGGTTCAAAGACCATAGACTTGCTGTGGTATAACTGAAGGCTTAATTTGGCCTGTCGAGCGCTCCATTACTGGCAATTACATGGGACAAGAAAAGAATCCAGTGTGAACTTCAAGCCCAGGTTATGTTCACGGGGGCTGACAGGCAGGAACAAAATTAAGTGCCTTTTTCATTGCTCACAGAAGACATTTGATATGGAAATAATTTAGACATGATAGGCACGAAACCCCGCAGTGCCATTTTTAGAATCATTTTTCAGCGTAGATCTGCACTTTAAACTACTACCAGATAATCAAAGGATTTGGGAGCATCAGATGATACTACTACTACCTGATGCTATTACCAGAGACCATCAATTTATGTCACTGAAGAGGAGGAAACGCAAACAAACAAGACAGATGAAAAGATGAACAAACTGCTCTCTCTTTTTACCCACTGACATGATCTAAGGGAGACCCTCAGCGTCTGACTTCACAAAATAATGTTAGTGAAGCCCAGAGTCACCCACACTGGCAAAGTATGGCTCATCAAATGCTTTGAGGGGCGTTCCTGAAAACTGTAAATGTGTCCCGTGCAACACTGAAACCAGTGCTTCTGGCCTCACCTTGGACACTTTCCTGAAAGTCTAACCTCCCTCCGTAACAACCTGAAAGCTTCAGCAGTGAGAGACAACTCAATCAGAGATGAAGAAGTAATGTTGGGGAAGACATCCACTAATCGCTAGTTACATGGCTTCCAGAGCTGCATATGGGATGCGTACGGGTCTTATTTAGCAGAGCCTAGGGTAAAAAGGGGGAGGTTCTTTCATAGAGTTCATTATGGCCCCAGCAGCACCAAAGCCAATTCAGCAAAGGGAGCCAGCACATGGGTAAACTGAGCAAGTCAGTATTTAGAAGCGTAGTTAGAGGCAAAGGATGGAAGGATGCAGAGTCTTTCAGAGGCCCGGAGAAGCTCTTGCACCCATATAGGCACCCTTTCTCAGCAGCCGGCAGTGGGTTCTGCTCTGCCGCTTTGAGGGAAGCCTATCTAGCTTTGCTTGCAGTGAAGCGTGAGATTAGATTAGACAAAATATTCATATGGCTGTTTCAAAAACCTTTCTCTATTGCTAAATGACAATGTTTCTGTATGAAGAAGTGTGCTGGTCAAATATCACAGCGTTTCAGAAGCGAGGAATTGCAGATGCCTGAAATCTAAGTGGAAATACAGGAAATGAGGAACTCACTGAGTTACAGCAGTAACCCTACATGCTTGTTCTGGAGGTGAAAGCACAGGGCCTGGTTTGGGTTGGATTCTTACCTTAGCATAACTCGAGTGCAAGTTAAAAAAAAACCAAACAAACACCTTTTCAATTGTGCAGACAAGCCTACAGAAAGGAACAGATATCCAACACTGAAATCACCAACATGCCTTCCAGATGCTCCTTCCACAGTGATGTGCATGCCAGTAAATCAATCATCTATAGGCGCCCAAGCATGCAATGACAGGAAGTGAGACCATCATGTAGGCCAGCGCCCAGAGACCTGATGCCCACTGACACTTTTTTTTTAAATGGGCATTTAGCATTTAACACAAGACTGCTTTTCAAGACCTGTTGGGTATAACACACACACACAGAGATACCCACAGCTCATTACCGTGCTTTTCTCAATACATGACACAACATGGAGCACCCCTGACTTGCCACTGGGAGTCTGCAACTACTGTAAACACAGCTGAGTACAACACTTAAAGAGATCAACTATTTCTCAAAAAAGAAATGTTAAGTGTTTTGATTGCTCAAGCCCCATCTTCTGCCGTGAAAACTAAAGCTCTGAGCTCTGCGATGGGATTGGTGGTGCAAGACTTCCTTGATGTTCAACAAGGTGGGTGACTTGCTAACCCGCTGTACAGACCTCTGTCTTTTCTCTAACTTTGCATATTAACTTAAACTGATCATTTTTTCTGATAACATCCTGCTTACCTTATCAACTGAGGAGAGATTTTTCTATTCTTAACTTGCCATTCAAAAATATGCACTTAAAAGAAGACTGTCAGAAGAAAAAGAGAGAATGAAAATTTGAAAATCAAAATTTGAAAATTTCTGTTAATATTAATCTCATGATTTAAACCAATGTGTTTTCTTCCATTGTAAAGAAAGTCAAATTAAAATACTGCTAAACTTGTTTGAGCAGATCTAACATCCTGTGTGTTCCATCTTCTCCTTGTACATGATAAGGAACTGAAAAAGATTAGGAAGATGAGAAACAGTTAACTACGTATTGCCAAGCCAAGTGATGATGCAGTTAGGATAGACTTCAAAATAGCCTGTGAAATCCAGATCTTTTACTAAGTCCAGATCTGAGATGTGGCTGGTTTGGGATCCACTGTCTCCCTTTTGGTGGCTATGGTGCAGAAAAAGTTATGGAGAATAACATGAAGGCAAGTAAGAAAATCAAGCTAATATTTTTAAAAGAGATCAAATGAAAGTTACTTCTAAAAATGGAAAATCCCCCAAAGGGGAGGGGTAATAGGCCTTTTATTTGAGCCCGTTAATCTGCTCAAGACTGATGTTCAAGAGCTATAATCTGGCATTGACAGAGCAGTGGGCTACATGACCCAAAGCTTTTCTGTTTGATATGAGCAAGTTTTTTTCCCTCCACTCACTAGTATAAATGTGCTGAAATTTCAGATTGACGTTGCTGCAACTGAGGAGAAGGAGGCCCTGTAATCTGATAATCTATGACTCTCCTAGGCAGGAGTCATACCTTGAGGTCACATCGGCTTGTCACACCTCTCCCTCCACTGTGGAATAAACTAGATCAAAGGTTCAACTCCCCAGCCCATCCTTCACTGGCTCCCAGCAAGAGGGACAAACCCCTCCAGTGCCTCCAGGCATATGGTCCTGAGTTCCCCCCAGGGTGCTGGGATTGACATGGCTCTCCAAATATGCACGTGGTGTTACATAAAACAACCCAAATTTTCAGTGGAATACCAAAGGTGAATTTCACTTGCCTGCCTCACTTCATCACCATAAATAGCAAAACTTTCTGCTTGGCCCTGTGATCCCTCAGACATACAGAACCAGATATCTCAGTGTTTCAACAGCATCTCTGTATGAAAGAGAAACCGTCTTCATCTCTTGCTTAACATCAGTTGGTATTGGGCATTAAGAACATATCTTTCATGAGATCATTCAGAAAAATGGTTATATTCATTCTGGAATTAAATACCCTATGAAAACAACAAACAGTGAGCACAAAATCAAACAAAAAAGAATCAAATAGAATTTTGCATTGGCCTGCCATCCTTCTAATATGGCAAGTCGCCCTGAAATATAGACAACAGAACAGTAACAGCACTATGGTTAAGGAAAAGTAGTTTGGATTTCAAATACTACCATGGAGACAGAAAACATAACCTGGGATGTGTGGGCTCTTCCTGTTTTTCTTTTGAAAAGTATCGTGAGTTCTTTAGCTTCTACCCAGTTCCAAGTCATAAACGAACAGATAAAGTGATTCATCTTGCTGTCTTATCGGAAGGAAAACATTTCCTAACAAATCACAGAGCCAAAGATGAAACCCCTGAGGCTCTATCTATATCTATACTAGTAAAGGAAACATGCCAGGGCCTGTTTTTTGGCTCTGGGATCAGCGGGCACAATGCAGCCATGTCTCTTCTACTAAGCTCACTTAGCCTCCAAAACAGGGTCATCCAAACTTCCATGGCAAGTACGGTCCCTGGCGTGTGCTAAGCCCCATGATGTGCCTGGAAACAGTTTGAGAAAATTTTAGTTACTCTGGGCTAAAAGAGTGCCAGGGACTATACTAGCAAGTGCCTAGGAATGTTGTAGTGGTGGTGAATTCAGCAGCACAGGCGCAGCCTAAATCTCAGTTATGAGAGCTAGATTGAAATCTGTAGAAGTAACAGCAAGGCAGGGAGTTAGATCTGGGACTTTTATATATGGGAGTATCTTTAAACTGAGTGTCTGACTCATTATGAAAAGGAGTCTCACTCTGAAAGTCACAGTAGGATTAAGAATCCTGACGTTTTAGAGATGTTCAGATCTAGGTTACCTGGGTCTGAGATTATGGTTAAAGTGCATCTCAAACTGAAACACTCTGCTGACATCAGTCTTGAGTAATGAGTATAAGGTACTTTCCCCCTGTAACCACAACTGTAAATATTAATGCTGAGACTATTTTTACAGTGTTGCTTCGGTACAATGAACCGATGCAGAATTTATTGTACCTGGAGAACTGCCTCTGAAAATCTTAAAAGCAGCATGAAACTGACCTTAAATAGCTTCTTGCTTCTGAGTGATAACACCACCAAGTCCTTGTATCCTGGTCTGCAAGATTATAGAAGTAGACTGAAGCACATAGCACCAGCACACAGTTATTGCAAACTGCCTCTGATTAGGTAGTCCAGTCTGCATCCAAACATTAATCAAATGCTGAGCAAAAGATCAAAGGGAATTAGATATGTATAGCTCTGAAAGGAAGAACGGATCTCTTTCCTTTTTGCTTCCTGTGATCCCCAATTCTTTTTAAACCAGTAGGAATTCTAGGAGACTCTTGCCAGCAACAAGAGCTGGTTCTGTCTGTGCTCCTGAGCTTCAAAAAGAAGCCGCTCTCAAAGTTCAAAATCTACACAGCCCTTAAAAATCTGTATATTCACCATGTTCTTAAAGTTAAACCTACTCAATGGGCAAAGCACTTTACTTGACTACTCAAGAGAAAAGTAACTCACATGGGGTAGGTAACCAGGAGCGAAGTGAAAAGTGAAGCATGGCAGCTGCTAAGCATAGTCCCAGCCAGGGTGCCAGACTTTTTTTTTGTCTCTCTCAAGCCCCGTGGCTCCCCTCTATTCCAGGAACCCAGCTACAGCTCATATTGCTCCCACAGCTGTTGCAGTCATGGGCATTGTCCCTGCAACTCCTTCTACTTCTGCAAAAGGTTATGCATGAGCAGAAGGCTGCAAGGCCACCTGTTTCTCCCTTGGGAAGAAAGCAATCTCCCTTCTCCTTAATGCAATAGCATTAGCATAATCTTTTAGAGAGGACTATCAGCAAGGATAGGAGCAAGTACCCTGCCCAAGCCAATATTACGCAAGGTAAAAGTAGTGTCCGTGTGACAAAAAGCCCAGAGACAGAACATCGCTGAAGGACAGACCAAGGTCTCAAGAGCACAGCAGCTGGAAAGCTTAGGAGGAATCCCATAAAGTTCTTTTCATTCACTGGGATATCTGAATTAGGGACACATTGCCTGCCTGTTTGCACTATAAATCCAAGGTCTGAAATTTAAAGGGCTACTTGACATGTCTGTTTTAAGCAATTTCACCTCAATGGACTTCCTCTGGCTTTGGTTGTTTACCAATGCTCTGACCGTTGAACTTCATTTCCTTATTAATCTTATCTTTTCCAGAACTCTGCGAGTCTGACATGTGGATCAGTGTCACCAGAGTGACTGAACAAGGTAAACTTAATAATCCAGTCTGTGTTTTTACATATTTACATAGAGGGGTAAAGCAAATGCAGGAGATTGATCTATGTTTGATCTTAAAGGACAGGAGAACATGCTGTCCTGGTTTTGCTACATGGAGTCCTTCTACTTTCTCTCTCAGTCTCCTTGTTGCAAAATCCTAGAAGTGATATAATAAATATTATTTGAAAGATAAACGAATAGTCTGTTTCAAGAGAGTAGCTGTATCCTGGGCTAAATATAAACGTCGTAACAAAAGGTTGATCAGTTATTTACCCAAATAAAAATTACTGGCAGGTTAAAGTAAGTATCTTGAAGCTTCTTTCTCTTTATTCTGAAATATTTCTGTCTCTAAATATGTCTCCTCTGTTTCTGCTTCACAAATATTGAAATAATCTTGTTTGTGCTCCTGATCACAGCTGACATAAGCAGTGAAAAGAGAGAAAATGTTAGGACTGGTAGTACAGAGGAATAAGGCAACATTATGCCTCCTTCCTGTCCCCGTTCCTATAGACCTAACTTCTGTTCTCTTCCCATTTACTGAAGGTTAAAATGAGAAAGTCAACACTCATTACCAAAAATAAAGTGTCAAAAAACCAGTGGAAGCTCGCTCAGCGTTTGTAAGAAATTCAGATTAAGAAGGCAAGGTGGGAGGGCAAGGAAGTACTTTCCTTCAAGGCAAAACTTAAATGTCAGTATAGATTATCAGTTAAAACTGTGTTATTTTGTGCTCATTCCTATGCCAAAAAAAATCCAAGCACAAGCTTAATTATAGTAACAAAAACATGGATAGAAGATAGGTTTCCAGTGTTATTTTCTTCAGGGAATTGGTATAAGCAGTATAAGCAATCTCCCTTTGCTGATAAATCTGCACCTACAGTAGAACATTTTGTCAGTATCATTACGAAAGCAAACCTTTCCCAGTGTTGGGTAAAATATAGTTTGGAAATCAGAGGACAGAGAAAACATTATTTGTTTGCCAAAGAAAGGGCAGAGAAAATACTCTGATCCTTGCTTTTAAGAAATGTTCAGCCCTTACGCCATGTACATGAGTGTCGTGGTTTCACCCCAGCCAGCGGCTGGGCACCACGTAGACGCTCGCTGAAACCAGGACAATGAGTTACATCTGCAATCATTGTTTACACATTAACACACAACCTCTGCCTTTTCTCCTGTAGCTGTATTCTCTAAATTCAAGGGTAGTCCTGTAATCAGGCTGACAGCAAGGCCCAGGCTGTGCAGCTCAGAGTTTCACACGCTATGCTATAGGGGTATACTGGAGAAGAATCTGGTAATTTTATAGGTGTCCCTAACTTGCAATATACAAAAGCAAGGCTAAAACTAATTAACTGGTCGGGCAATGCAAAGGCAATGGAGCTGGCCGTGTTGGTGTCCATCTGCCCTGGGCATGATGCTGTAGGTACAAGGGACTGCCGTGAAACAGCATCTGTGTCACAAAATCACAGACAGGAATGTCCTTGTGCTTTATGTTCACCAAGTCCTCTAACAACTCACATGTCCTGAACCAAGCCGCATGGAAGGACTTGATACCATGTCTAAATCATGACTGGGCACTTATTTTTCTAAATTGTGTCATTCCCTATACTGTCACTGAGAATTATTATCAAAACAGAAATAAAGGACTTGCATAACCATTACCCGGTTATTTCCAAATAACCATATAATGATTGTGCAAATCATTACCATACATTGGTTTTTATAATATCTTTCCTCCAGAATTTCCCCATATCCACTAATATCTCTCTAATTACTACCAGAAACAGTGTTTTCACTGTCCACCTCCTCAGTTCTTCTCCATTTTTCTCACCATGTGAGAAATGTCTCCCAGCCCCAAAACCCATAAACTACGTCTTTGTAAATATTCCCTTATTTCATAATGAGAGCAATGCAGCATTGGAAAGGGAGCTAGAAACTGAGAGCCTGCAAAATATCAAGCTTAAGCCTTCATCCAAAACTAAAAAAGAGCTCTGGGTTTGGGTTCTATTTTTCAAAAAGCTCCTGCCTTCAGCTTTTAATTTCCATTTGATTTTAAGTATTTTCTGGTGTTGGAAATATGTCCAAGATCAGAGCCAACATAAAGCAAGAGCTGGTCATAATGATATGATCAGCACTTTTGGAAACAGGAAGTCTCAAGAATTTGGGTTTACTGTCAGCTTAGGTGGTTTGAAAATATATTCATGCTCTTTAGGTGTTTTTCCAAACTGAATTTTCAATGCTTTTGATACATAACCTTTAACAAAATATATACCTTCATGTTTAACTGGAACCCTAATTAACTCATATGCAGCTTTTTTCATCGTTACACAGTATTGTGGTATTCACACTAGCTTTTGCCTTTAGAGACACACAGTCCTCCTCTATTTCCATAGTGGAGATTAATGTAAGTGTAAAATTAAATGCCCAGTTCTACCAATATAACACACATTACATACAATAAATAGTTGGGCTTCGATCCCACAAACTTTTACACGACTAAGAAAACCAGTTTCCTTGAATTATATGGAAGATAGGAGGTACTTTAACGCTTCCTCCTGCATGTTTTCAGGACCAGGTTGTTAGCCACACACTAAGATATGCTTTTATAGCTTTTATAGGTAAGGAGATGGTCATCTATCACTGACTTTTGCAGTGACAGGATGTCACCCATACTACTTCATTTGCAGTAATATCTCTTTTCATGATCTGTTCTCAGGAAGGCTTGTTCTGAATCTCTCATTAGTTTCAAACTAAAGTTCATGTGTTTTAAACAGAAGAACATCTTCCACTGCACTGCCTGCCCCTCCTCGGCATGTTCCTGCCCACGGTGGGGCACGAAGGAGCCCAGCACCTTTCCTCCCGGGGGCAGCGGAGCCTGATGTGCCAGTGCAAGCTTGTCCTTCCTGGGATGTGAACAGTGTCAAGCAGGTGCCGTCACATATCCGNGGAGCCTGATGTGCCAGTGCAAGCCGTCACATATCCATCCCAGCACTTGGCCACTGCTGAGAGCAGGATGTGGAGACAGCCAGACCTCTAGCCAGCCACAGAGCAACTGCTTTTACCTACATTTGGTGCTCCCGTGCCTTGGACGGGTGAGGATCTGCTCACAGAGCAGAGGAGGGCTTGGCAACAGTGATGTCTTAAACCACTGCGATCAGGTGTGCCCCAGCCAATCTGTCACGGCACAGAGCTCCCTCTTTGACAGAGTATCACTGTTCTGCAGAGTAAAATAAAAGCAGGTCACACAAACCATGCAATTAGAGCTAAAGTTTTCAAATCTGTGTGAATCTCAAAGCAGAACCTATCCAGGATTATTAGTGCCACCTTACTGCTAGGATTTCTCAGTCACTGCTGTCTTACTTCCTTCTATCTATTGTCCTGTCCTATATTTTAGTTTTGCAATTATAAAGCTTTGCCTCATTAACCACATCCCACCTATCAAATAATTTTACCTTCCTGGTACAGTATTTCATCATCCTAATTCTATTGTCCTGTAATATATTGCTTACCACCTTTTATCAGATTTGATGTTTTTTATCCTAGTTCCTTGCCTTTCGTTTCTATTATGTTACCCTGTTTATGCATTGTGCATGTATTTGCATTGTCCTCTGTAGGACTCATCTTGCATACACCAAATATTTAAATGAGAAAAAATTCAAGGACAAGTGGAGTCTACACAAAGTTACTCTACAGATTCAGTAATTTTTGCTGAGTTAATCATACCGCTGTTAATACTTTACAGCATCAATACAATGCCAATAGAAAACACAAACCCTCATGGAAAACACAAAGGAAGACTTGTTCCTTGCCCTGGAAAGTTTTCTTTTAAGTTATTCATCAACAATATATTTAGGATATACTAAGGATTATAATGACATGCAGTAAAAAAATTGTGCTTCATTCAGGTGATTTCTTAAGAGCCTCTTACCCACTTGTGCAACTCAAATTTCATTCTTCAGTTTTTCTCTTATAAATGTCTAGATTATTAGAAAGTGTGCTGGGTTTGGCTGAGATACAGAGTTAATTTTCTTCATAGTAGCCAGCATGGGATTCTGTTTTGGATTTGTGCTGGAAACAGTGTTGATAACACAAAGATATGTTAGTTATAGCTGAGCAGTGCTTATACAGAGCCAAGGCATTTTCCGCTTCTTACCCTACCCCACCAGCGAGGAGGCTGGGAGTGCACAAGGGGTTGGGAGGGGACACAGCTGGGACAGCTGACCCCAACTGAACAAAGAGATATTCCATATCATATGATGTCATGGTCAGCATATAAAGCTGGGGGAAGAAGAAGGAAGGGGGGAATGTTTGGAGTGATGGCATTTATCTCCCCAAGTCACCATTACATGTGACGCAGCCCTGCTGTCCTGGGGATGGCTGAACCCCTGCCTGCCATGGGGAGTGGGGAATGAATTCCTTGTCCTGCTTTGCTTGTGTGAGTGGTTTTTGCTCTACCTACTGCATTGTCTTTATCTCCACCCATGAGTTTTCTCACTTTTACTCTTCCAATTCTCTCCCCCCTCCCACCATAGGGGAGTGAGTGAGCAGCTGCATGGGGCTTAGTTGCCAGCTGGGGATAAACCACAACAGCAAGAGAATGACAGTTTTTGGAAGCATCTAAATTGTTTCCATACTGCAATGAAATCACCTGGGTTTAAATTATTATCTAAACTAAATTATTGATGTGTTAGTTGAAGCCTTCTTTGGCTACTGGAAGACATCTCGCACTCACAGGCCCTGGTCCTCATGGGGGACCTGAACCACCCCAACATCTGCTGGAGAGTACAGGAGTGCACTGTCCTGACACGCAAGAGGGACTTTGCTGGACCATGTGCATCAGTATGTGCTGGGCACCATCTGGCTGGAAAGCAGATTTGCAGAGAAGGACCTTGGGATCCTGGTGGACAGCAAGCTGAACATGAGGTAGCAAAGTGCTTTCACAGAAAAGATGGCCAGCAGCCTCCTGGGCTGCATGAGGAAGAACATCACCAGCAGGTTGAGGGAGGTGATCCTTCTGCTCTACTCAGCACTGGCGAGACACATCTGAAGTGCTGCGTCCAGTTCTGGGCTCCCCAGTACAAGTGAGACATGGACATGCTGGATTGAGTCCAGTTAAGGGTGACAAAAGGGACTAAATGCTGGATATCTGTCATACAAGGAGAGGCTCAGAGAGCTGGGACTGTTTAACCTTGAGAAGAGAAGACTCAAGGGGATCTTGCAAATTAGATGTATAGATACCAGATGGGGGGAGTAAAGGACAAAGCCAGATTCTTCTGTGGTGCCCAGTGAAAGGACGTGAGGCAACAGGCACACATTGAAATGCAAGAAAGCCTATTTAAAAATAAGAAAAAAACATCTTAATTGTAAGAGTGATTGAACACAGGAACCGATTACCCAGAGAGGTTGTAAGGTCATCATCCTTGGAGATATTCAAAACCTGATTGGACACAGCCCTGACCTGCTCTAGGTGACCCCGCCCTGAGCAGCAATTTTGGAGTATGCAATCTCCAGAGGTGCCTTCCAACCTCAGTCTTTCTCTCTTTCTGTGAACTATCTTTATTTGAATGCTCAGTGAGTAGGATCCAATCACCCCGCCTTAGGCACCCAATTTGCACTTCCTTCAGTGCTCCAGGTGTAAAGGCCAAAGTTCTTTCTCCAATCAATGGAAAGAGGCTAATGTCTCCAGTGGCAAATTTTATCTGACTAAGCATGGGGGGGCATCTAAATTAAAGCACAAGGTTCTCAGCCAAATTACATAGCCTAGAATTCATCCATTGATTTTTCCACTGACCGAAGGCTACAACTCCAAATAACCTACTGAACAAGGGAATTTGACCAAAGTTCAAGTGTTGCATTTATCAGAGAATTATTATTCAAATAACTGGAGCTAGTACAAAGGTCTCATCCATGGCTGAGTTATTGTATATTACTGCCATTCAGCTGATTCAGTGTAATGCCTTACCCTTAAGTAAATTGTGCAGGTGTCTGAGCCAGTTCCAAGTGTGGGATTACATGATGCAGATGAGCCCATTTAATATTTTCTTTGATCAAAAAGGAAGTCCAAGTCCCCATGCAAACAAACACTCCGGCTGATGTCATCTTTCCTGCTGCCACCGTACTACCTCTAGAGCACATCTGAACAAGCATTAACCAACTCACTAACACAGAAGAAAAAAAAATGTTTGGGTTTTTTTTTTCTCCACTAGATTGATTTTCTACTAGTTGAGCAAGTTTAGATTGGTTTGGAGCAAGATCAGAGGAAGCAGAGAGCCAGGTCAACAGAGAGGTCAGGATTGCAAGGAGAGGAGCTGTAGGAAAAAGGGACAGAGAGTGAGGGGGTCAAACTGCCCTGGAGGCATCACTGAACCTCCAGACTGGCTCAAGCCCTGTCACAGAGCTCTACCCTTAACAACCAGCAATCGTAATTGTGCTCTAGGTGATCCTGCTGTAGCAGGGGGGTTGGACTAGATGATCTCCAGAGGTCCCTTACAACTCCTATGCATCTATGAATCTGTGAATCTGTAATTCATAATGCCCCCAGACATAAACAGGTGACAAAAAATGAGATTCTTAGTCATGGACAAAGAATATGGCATTGAAAAAATGAAACTACAATGTGAGTTTTCTTCTTTAAGCACATGGACAGTGCAGGACAGTGCACACAGGTATTCACATGCAGGGGGATGCAGGAGAGCAGATGATCAAGGTTAACATCAGTAACAGAACAAGGCAGGGCCCTGTGTCACATTGACAGGAAAAAAAGGCTGAGCAGGACCAAACAGGAGAGAACTTTTTTGATACATCCAAATGGGTTGGCTTGATATACCACAAGAGAAAGAGCCAAAGCAGAGAAAGATGTTCTAATAGCAGGTGCTTCATTTCAGGCTTGCACTCGTCTCCATCAGTACCGTTAAACTTTAGACGAAGTCCCACATAATTAAAACAACTGCTGAGAACAGAATGTTGCACCAGACAATACATAGCTCTGGTCTACACCTCCCAGGCCCTATGGCAACAAAAGATTGTCCTTCTCAGTGGTATCAAGGCAAAAAAATAAGTAAAATATATTAAATAAAGAAACAATTTTTTTCAAGCTAAAAATATGAAGTGCTGAATAAATTTAAAAAAACAAACAAAAAAATCCCATATCTGTTAATTTAATTCTACATGTAAACTTTTTTATCCCAGATCTGAGAGTTGAATTGCTAAAGTCAAAGAGATAGAAATGCAAAGTTTAATATGTCATTTTTGTTTCACTGCCCTGCTTAAAAAGAACAGCATATTTTTTAGTGTTTTGTCTATTCTCATTTAAAACATGGTCTGGGAAGAAGCTGACAGCTCTCTCCATTTTTCTCTTGATATTCAGCTGTTGTTCTAAACATAAACTGTTCTTTGAACACTTATTTGTCCACTGTGATGAAATACACAGTGGTTACTGTTGAATTTTATTTAAAAAATAGCGACTTTTCATTAAATTTTTCACTCTTCTAGGAAAATCGTTGTCTTCCAATTATGTGTTAGGTAAAAATTTTGGAAAACCAAAGTTTCAAAAGTAATTTAAAATAAAGTTTTCGTTTGCAACAACGAAAGCATCTTTCCCATTCAGCAAGGATGTCACTGAATAACTAACAGCATCTTGACGAGATACATTTTCTTGGATTTCTATACGCAAAAAAGCAGTAGATACAGAAACAGTTTCCTAGCTCATGTGTTTGTTTTGTTTAACTATTTGAATGCCCCGGCATGCTTTTGTTTCATGCCAGTCAGTACTCTCCTAGGTGGTACACAGGCATGATTTGGAGGGTAATACATGCTTGGGACTACTCCACATAGATACTTTGAACATAGCAAACTCATCCTGGGACAGAAGTGAGGTTGGATAGGGCAAGAAGAACCACACTGTGAGGGACAGAGAACAGTCCTTGACCTGTTTCATCAAATGCATTAGAAGTGTCCATAGCATCCATGTAAAGTATTTTGAAAACCTACCAGCCTCCACAGTGACAGTCATTTGAAACCTGCATAAAACAAATAACCTCACTGCAGTGACCCTTGCAGATCAGCCAGTGCCTGTGCCCTGGGGCAGATGGTGCAGACATAGAACATAAAGACAATTCCCAGCTAAAACTTACAGGGTTTTTGGTCTTGACCTTCCTGTTGTTATTATTTATTTAAGCATTTAGCCTAGCCTGTGTTGGGAAGAGGGAGTTCTAGCTAAACTTCACTTTCCCTAATTTATGATTAGCAAACAAGAAAACAATCAAGGCAAAGACAGATAAAACAACTGGAAGTAAGAAAACACCAGATAGCTATAATTATATTTGTTTGCCTGATTAGATTGCAAATAGGTGTTTTTCTCTCACCTAGTAGTTCTGTGAAGTGAGTGAATCAATAAAAATAAATAAATGATGGTATGGTAGAAAGGCATTATCCGCAGTATGAGCATGGGAGGGGTGAAATTAACTTATTTAGCTAGATGACATCAAACAAGTGGTATCAAAACTTTTAATACCTCTCCTGCATCTTTAACTATTGGTAAGTATGTGCTGCTAGACAGCAGAATCTCAGAATTTTAAAAACATGGTCACAATTTTTAGGATCCTTTGGCAATCTATGTTTTAGTTTTCTATAGTTGTAAACCTAGATACTCTCACCACAGCCTCAGAGAGCCACTGGGAGTTCAATGCAGTTTTCACCAGGGTAGCAGGTTTCTTAGACCCTTGGTCATGTCATTTCATGGAAATCTCATCTTGCATTAGGAAAAAGGCTGTAGGATTCACATTTGTGAAGAGCACAGAAACACTGTGCTATGGTCCTTTCAAAAGAAAAGTAGGCAAAAAGAAAGGACTGCGAAGCTGTAACAACACTTATGAACAAGTACTGCATGATGAAGTAATCAGGTGAAGGGGTCATGATTTAGGGAAAAGGTTTATTCATAATGAAACTACAAGGAATGAGCTTTGATGTCCATACAGTAATACAGAAATGCTGTGAATAAGCAGGAGGCGGAAGTCTTAAAGTGATTACACTTACGAATTAATTGCAGCAAAAGACCTAGTGAACTAGTTTTCTTGGCTATAACATAAACATGGACAAGTGATTATGAGCAGCTCTGCAGAGAAAGACTTGGATGTGCTGTTGGATGAAAAGGTGGACATGATACAATAGTACACTCTTGCAGCCCAACCGTAGCCTGGGCTGCATCAAAACAAGTGTGACCAGCAGGTCAAGGGAGGTGATTCTGCCCCTCTGCTCTGCTCTTGTGAGACCCCACCTGGAGTACTGCATCCAGCTCTGGGGTCCCCAACATAAGCAGGACATGGAGCTGTTGGAGCAGACCCAGAGGAGGGCCACGAAGATGGTCAGAGGGCTGGAACACCTCTCCTATGAAGACAGGCTGAGAGAGTTGGGGTTGTTCAGACTGGAGGAGAAGGCTCCAGGGAGACCATATTGCAGGCTTTCCGTACTTAAAGGGGGCTTATAAGAAGGATGAGGACAGACTTCTTAGTAGGGCTTGTAGCGATAGGACAAAGGGTATTGGTTTTAAACTAAAAGAGGAGAGATTCAGACTAGATATAAGGAAGAAATTCTTTTTACACTGAGGGTGGTGAGAAAGGTTGCCCCGTCCCTAGAAACATTCATGATCGGGCTGGACAGGGCTCTGAGCAATGTGACCTAGTTGGAGATGTACCTGCTTCCTGCAAAAGGATTGGACTAGATGACCTTTAAAGGTCCCTTCCAATCCAAATCATTCCATGATTCTATGATTCTAAGTACAGCTTCCACAGGAGAAGTGTGCAGAGAAAAAGACCAGCAGATACTACTTTGTATTTGAAATGCAAGTTGGGTGACAGCATATGCAAAACAATAGAGAAGCAGAACTGTCCAGCTAATTAAGGACAACAGAGATGAAAAAAGCAAATTCTAAGAAATTGTGAGAACTGATAGATAAGATCCAATAAATCTAAAGTTCCTTAAAGAAAAGGAACTTTCTGCATTATCTCAGTGCAGAAAATAGAATAAACGTAACAAGGGTAGGTCGGCAGCCTACCCTTCAGTAATCTTAAAATCAAATCACACAGAAAGTGTAAGGTAGGCAGAACTGATACAGAGGAGTTCGAACGAGCATACACAGACAAAAGGAAAAAAGTGCAAAAACCATGGTCCGAAATGAGAGCACAAGCAAGAGAAAACAACCATAAAATGGCAGCCCAGGGAAAGGTTCCCTGCTCTGTGGTACATAGGCATCTATGGTCCAATGTTGCAAAGAAAGAAAAAAATGGCACACTCATGTCAGGCAGGTAGTATAATCAGCACCAGTCAGAAAGGAGTAAGAACTCATATGTGGCAGAGGAAGAATAGACTAGAAAATACTTTGATAAATTCACTGTTTTCACATCAGTTGAGCCTAATGAATTCACTCTCATGTGTGAAAAGGAAGTATCTGAACAACCTCAGAAACATTAGCAGTTGTCACTGAGAGTTCATGGAGGATGGAGAGACATTGCAGGAAATAAGGCAAATGCAATGCTGACATTCTTTTTCTTAGCAGAGAACTGAAGGAAATAATCGTTGTGTAAGCCCCTAGAAAATAGCAATGAGATAAATAGCAGTCAAGAACAAATCAAGTCAAGATAATCTCTTCTCTCTCTGTGACAGAGTAATGGTTCTCACAGACAAGGGAGAAGCACTACCTTTGAAATACTTTGATTTCAGTACGGTTTTTGGTACTGCCTCCCATGACTCTCACAAGCAAGCGCGGATTAGAAGGTGCACTACTACACAGAAGACGTGCATCTAACGGATTCGCTAGGGGTCTGCCCTGGGCCTTACGCTTGCACAACTTAGTGTTTGCACCGATGGATTAGATGAAGGAATACATACTAGGTGTGCCACAGGATGCAAATGCATCAGAGGACAGGATTAAATTCCAATCTGAAGCCTCTTGCCAAATACAAAAAATGGTCAGGAAGAAAAATAGATGCACTGCAGTCAGGACAAATAAATAAAGGCCTGTACTTCAGTAGGAATAATCCACTACATAAATACAGAGTGTACAATAGCCACTTCAGCAATCACCATGGAAAAAAGGATTTCGTGTTATGAATTACCATCTAAACTTGAGTCAACAATGTCACAAAGCAGCAAAAAGGCAAATAGCATCTATAAACTACAGGCAAACAAGATCTATAAGCATGAGTACCAGCTATCAGCACAGACAAATGTTTCTGTTAAGCCACGGTAGTACAGTAAAGCACAAGTACAGCACAGGGGAGGACCTTGTCATATCTTCCCATTGAAGGCTTTAGGCTTAGGCATAAGTTCGACCAGCTCCTGTTGGGAACTGTACAGCTATGGCTGATCCTGCCTTTGGGCAGGTGACTGGACTCCATGGCCTTTCAAGGTCCTCTCAACCTTACCATGTATGAGTTCTGTCGTCAGCGGTACTCTCCAAAACAGCTTAAAATTGCAGCAGTGGCACTGATTTCATCAATACTTTCCTGGTGTTAGGAGGGCAGAGGTGAGCACCAAGTGCTGTCTTCTAAATGGCACACAGTGAAACAATCCTCTTCCCCTCTCTCTGTGATCTCTGGGTTTAGAAGGGAACTCCACTCAAATACTGAAACTATGGTGCAGTACTTTGACACTTTGAAACTGAGAGACAGGCATATACATCCTCATTTCCTTAAAAAAAAAATTCCACTTTTTTTGTATTTTGTCTCAAGATTTGAGAGGGAAGAGGGAGCAAAGCAGAGCAGCCTGACATCGATTCACAGACAGCAGTGAAATACCTGCACAAATGAGGTGGTTAAAGCAAGCAGAATAAAATCAGGATTTGTCAGCTATGTGGACAAACTTGACTGCCTTCCTCCAATGAAAATGACAAAATAAATTCAAATTTCAGTTCAACAATAGTGGCAGAATGAGTTGGGTGGATAAGAGATTTTAGAGACTCTGGAGAAAAGAGGACATGAGAGTTGTAAGAAGCCTCAAGAGAGTGCCTCCCCGCAGTTCCCTCCCCATTCCAGCAGACTCCTGTCTTCCTTCACCAGAAGGGACTAAACCCTGTCATCATCTACTTTTCACCCACCCTCCAAAATCCAGTCATGCCCAAATGACTCTTTATCTTTCTCTTCCCTCAGGAGCTTCCCTCTCCCTCTCATTACACAGCCTTTCTACCTCCACATCCAGCTTTTCAGATGGGTCCCCCTTGCACCGCCCCAGGGTGGGTTGGAAGGAGGTGGCATGGCCCCTGTTGGAAGCATGAGGCAGGGAACAGAGCAGAGGACCAGCACAATCTGTGCTGCTTGCAGGGGCCTCCCCCTCGCACCATCCCAGCAGCAGCAGCAGCAGCAGCCGCCGCAACAGCAGAGGTCTTTTCAGGTGAGGAAAGAAATGAGGAAAGAAGTTGCTCCCTTCAGCACTCTGCTCCTGCGGGCAGCTGCCTACACTGAATTTATAGAAAGCCCGTCCTGACTTGTCTGTGGGGGTGACATAGAGCAGTGCCTGCTGCCCAAATAATCTGCATTGTAACAGCTTTGCACCCTTCCCTTTGTTCTCAGGAGCACCTCATCCCTGTCATCGCCAACCTCTTGGTTTGGATTTGCTTGGGTTTTTACCATAAAAGAGTTTCAGTCTGTAGCAAAGTCTGTATAATGGACCTCCTGATGCTGTAGACATCTTCATCGTACAAAGCAAAACAAACAGAAAGAATCTGAACAAAATCATCAGGAAGAATATGATGTTTCTTTGAAATTACTGAAGAAAATCCCAAGGAAAATAAGTTAAAACTTCCCAAATTCCTATTTAATGAAATTATATAAATAGTACCTGAATCAACAGGTACTAGAACAGAGCTGTTACAGCTAAAATAAACAGCTTACATGCATTTTATGTACAGAAATTAGAATTCTTTCCATCGTTGCATTCTTGAGTCTTACACACTAATTTAGCTACAATGCAGTAGACCTCGCGCTGCAGTAATAGAATATTGATTGTAGAATGTTCAGAGACAAAGAACTCATGTTGCTGAACTTTATACACATGCATGTTGTTGCAGCAAGAAATCCGCATCAATATTCCTTGCCAAATATATCCAACCACCACTGTGCCTGCTGGTAATTTAATTACAACATATAGAATTTTTGGTGGGACACAGTCAATTTTGCATTAAACTAAAATGTCAGAATGGAAATGACCTTGAAAAAAGAAAAAGATTAAATGTTCAAACCCAGGAAAGTGTGATATTCATTTAATTCTCTTTCTTCGCTAGTTTATTAATATATAGGAATATACTTCAAAGTTGCCAGGAACTTTTGGAAATATGAGTAATGTCCCTGCAGTGCAGATTTCTCATCCTAAATCAAAATAATTTCCATTTTTGTAGGTCTTCATTGGTTTGAAGCCCACTGTTAAATGAAGGATAATGCACTAGTCGTCGCTGTGCATGAGCATATTCCTCAGAACAGCTTCCCAATACACTTTTTCAAAACAAATCAGTCATAACACAGGAGTAATCTGAAAGTAATGCAGGCTGCTTGCCTCACAGTCCTTGCTCCCACCTCTCCTACTGGCCATACATCCTACCCCATAGCTGGGGAGCAGCTCCAGCATCCACTGCGGCTCTGTTCCCTGCTTCCGTTTCACCACTGAATCTAATCATCCTCCAAAAGATCGTCTCTGGACTCCTCTGTGGGATGATTCTATGATTTCCTGACAGTGACACGAATATAATGCCAATATCACATATATTTTAAGACAATTTCTGTGTAATGGTAGTTACACAAAAATGTGTGCATAGTCGAGGGGTTTTTTTGAGGTTTTGTTTCGGTGGTGGTGGTGGAGAGAGGATTAGGCATTTATTCAGCTGGCACTGACAACTCCTAGACAAAATACTGGACTGATGGTCTGATCCTCTAAGGCAATTTCCATATTTCTGTTTTCTCATTCGGAAGAGAATAACATTATTCTATTTTATTCACTGAGCAATATCCTACCAATGATGCAGTATGAACATACATATCCATTGAGCATAGTCTGGGATTGTAAGCTCCTTTAAAAAGTCTTGACACTGTTAAAACCACCAGAAATAACTTCAAGACACACAGAATACTTGCAGTAATTTTTAAACTGTGAAATGCACAGAACTTTATAAGCAAACCGCTTGCATATTCTGACAGTTTTGACTCCAGATGTATCTCAGTACCCCATAGAATAATGTCTGCTGGCAAAATAATAGTATAGAAATAAAGTGAGATCCTGCCCCCGGTCTATTTGTTTCTCCTCTCCTATTATGTTTTTAACTCCCTTGTATCTTACAGAGACAAATGTTGACTTCTAGGTCATGTGTACTGCTCCCCACCAATTACTATTTCCCACTACATTATACAGCAGAGGAACAAAAAACATTACAGCCTAAGTATCTGTAGTCTCTCCTATGTTCCCATTAACTCTTAACTACAAAATTTGACTCATAATTAATGTTAAGCCTTTAGAGGAGGAGAGCTCAGTACCATTAGCTGTTCAACTTCAACCTCCACCAATAAAAAAATATTTCCTTTAAAATGCTTATAGTTATTTAGAACCTAAACATGTTTAAATCTTACCTAAGAGGAAAAACATAGTATCTGTCTTTTTGATTGGTATTCATTACGATCTGCTATGTAATTACGTTAAAACTGTTTACAGAAGATACTGTTTGCAACCAGCTTTGTATCCCTTTGTATTGTCCCTTCAAGGCATTAGTTTCATATACTATAAAGCACAAGAAAGATGCCTTTATTACCATAATTCATTAGAATGTGCTAAACAGTGCCAAATAAAGAAGCATTTTTTCATAGACAATTATTGTTATTACCTAGTGCAATTTACATTTTGCTGAATAGAAAAAAAGAAAGTTATCTTTTAAAATTAAGCTTTTGTGAAAAATAAGTTTGATTCTAAACCACAGTTCAGAAAAAGGCTGAAGGCTCTTTAAATTTGCTATTTTGTATTTGATTTCCATTAAGCTGCACCAGGACCAGCTTAATTAATCACAGAATCACAGAATCACAGAATCGTAGAGGTTGGAAGGGACTTTGAAAGATCATCTAGTCCAACCCCCCCTGCCAAGGCAGGGCCACCTAGAGCACATCACACAGGAACGTGTCCAGTCGAGTTTTGAATGTCTCCAGAGAAGGAGACTCCACAACCTCTCTGGGCAGCCTGTGCCAGCGCTCTGTCACCCTCACAGTGAAAAAGTTTTTCCTTATGTTAACCCGGAACCTCCTATGCTCTAGCTTGGACCCATTCCCCCTTGTCCTATCACTTAATGAGACCGAGAAGAGCCTGGCTCCATCTTCCTGACACTCACCCTTAACATATTCTTGAACATTTTGCAAAAATGCCCCAGCCTTACCTACCATCTAAGACACCTGCATGCAAAAAGGACTTCTGCTGAAGGAGCTAATTTTCAAAAAATCGTCTTCCCACACTTGGAAGTATTTTTTTTAGTGGATGGACAAAGGACACTACTTAACAGAGTTTTCTTTTTACATCCCTCGTTTTAATAGCTGTCAGGCTTCAAAAGACAAGAGTTATTGAGTTACTTCTGAGGGGAAAAAAAAAAAAAAGCAGTAGAAGGGCCTATCTGGAGTAGTCCCCTTAGGATTTTGGCTAGCAGAAGAGGAAGTCCTGTTGCAGCAGAGAGAGATAAGGAGGCTTCATGAAGGAGGGTATTCTTAAACCCAGTGAGCCAGATTCCCCACCACTTGTCTGAGTGATAGGGGAAGGGCATACCTTCTTTCACTGGTCCAAACCCCTGACCTGAGGAAAACTACTTCTGGTAAACAGCAAGGTATCCCCTTTTGTATCTCCCTGCGCGAAGTACAAAAGGAAAAAGTTGTAGGACAAGAGATTTAGTCGGAAATACCCAACATGAGTTTGCATGGCAACGTTTTGGTAGTGGGAGGGGCTACAGGGGTGGCTTCTGTAAGAAGCTGCTAGAAGTTTCCCCCATGTCTGATAGAGCCAGCCAGCTCCAAGATGGACCTGCCATTGGCTAAGGCCAAGTCCATCAGTGACAGTGGTAGCGCCTCTGGGGTAACAGAGTTAAGAAGGTGAAAAATAAAAAAAAAATGCACAACAACAGTTACAGCCAGAGAGGAGTGAGAAGGTATGACAAGAACAACCCTGCAGACACCAAGGCCAGTGAAGAAGGAGGGGCAGGAGGTGCTCCAAGCAACAGAGCAGAGATTCCCCTGCAGCGCCTGGAGAAGACCATGGTGAGGCAGGCTGCCCCCCTGCAGCCCATGGAGCTCCATGGCGGAGCAGATATCCACCTGCAGTCCATGGAGGGCCCCACGCCAGAACAGATGGATGCCCAAAGGAGGCTGTGACCCCGTGGGAGTCACTGGAGCAGGCTCCTGTGAGAACCTGTGGACCTGTGGAGAGAGGAGCTCACACCAGAGCAGGTTTGCTGGCAGGACTTGTGACCCCATGGGGGACCCATGCTGGAGCAGTCTGCTCCTGAAGGTCTGCAACCCATGGAAGGGACCCACACTGGATCAGTTCGTAAAGGACTGCAGGCTGTGGGAAGGACTCACATTGGAGAAGTTGATGGAGGACTGTTTCCTGTGAGAGGGACCCCACGCTGGACCAGGGGCAGAGTGTGAGGAGTCCTCCCCCTGAGGAGGAAGGACTGGCAGAGACAACGTGTGATGAACTGACCACAA
>VWZZ01002571.1:233438-278263 GCA_013399095.1 Psophia crepitans | reverse complement strand
ATCGGAAACCCAAAGATGAAGCCTTGTGGTGTTGGGATAAGGACCCTTTCCTGAGACAGCAAAGGGAGAGGGAAACAATAGCAGCAGTACTTACAACAGAAGGTACACAACTGGTAATAACAGAGAACAATTTACCAATACAACAACCGACCAATGCCCACTCTACACCCAGACCCAGCTGCTCTGAACCTGCCCTTCCCTGGCCAGCCCCCTTTTATGGGGCCATGATGTCACATGTTATGGAATAGCCCTGGCCAGCTCAGCTCACCTGGCCTGGCTCCTTCTGAAAATTAACCCTATTCTACTCAAAATCAGGACAGTGAGTGATCATGCCCTGTCCTTATCTCGACCAACAAGCCTTTTCGTGATGTTTTCTCTCCCCCGTCCAGCTGAGGAGGGGAGTGATAGAACGGCTCTAGTGGGCACCTGGCCCCAAGCCAGGGCCAACCCACTACACATGGCCAGATTTCTGAGGCATTTTCCCCACATGCACGCAGTCCACTGAGCCCAGCATTTGTTACCTGGCCTCTCCTCCAGCACAGAAAAGACGTTGGTCTGAAAGACTCTGTGTTTGCACAGGCAGAGTTCAGGCTTTTGGAGATGAGTGACATAAAACTTCTGTAAAAGGAACAGAGCAAAGTCACCACCCCTGTAAACTGCATGTAAAATCAATGAACTTTGTCCCAGTAAGAGTGACAAAAGCTGTAGAAGGCTCTGGAAAGGCTCTGAGTCAAGTATTTCTGCAAAAATATAAAATTAGTTATGAAAACGTCTTTCCATGTCTCAGAAACAATGGCTGTAGTACAGGTGATGGAAGAACCAGACAGATCAAATTTTAGAACTCTTTAGTTTCAGTGAAAAACAGCAATTCACAAATTAAAATAACACATACCCAAGAAGCTGAAATGCTGTGACATGATTCTTCTTGAGGACTTCCAAAGCAGGGAGATGTTACTCACACTGGGAAACAATTAGTTGCTTTTAGCTACATCTCAAACAAAAAAAAAATGAAAATATGAATCAGCAGTGTTAAATATCAACAGTCAGCTATGATGGCATCATCAGAACTGAAAGTTCAGTGAACTGTAGCACTGACGATATTGTTGTAAGGGTCTTTTATTGAAAGTCTGAGATCAAAACCAATGGGACATGGAAATCATTGTGCTGAGCACCGGCTCCTCCCAACATATGCTCTTCCTGCGCTAAGGTATCTGCAAAGTTGCTTACATTGTCCAGTGTGGTTTCTCCCAGAGCCACATTGATCCTTTTTGTATTGGATGGACATCTGTATCATCTCCAGAAGGTCAAAGAAAAGAGAAACTCTGACATTAGGGGAGACCGCAATTTATGTGAGGGAAGACAGAAAAAGAAGACTAAAGAAACAAGCGCTGAGATGTCCGTGTCTGCTGAGGTATTACTGCCTTTTCCGTGACAAACAAAGCCTTCTGCAGTTCGTTTATGAATAGAGCAAAGAAAGTAATTGAGGCAAACCTAAGACAAGATCAAGCTGGATTTAGACCCAAAAGATTATGTGTCAATCACATTTTTGCTCTAAAAATAAATGCGGGAGAGAATGTCCAATAGCAATAACCACATGCCACAAATGTCAAAGATTTTTAAAAATATTTGGCAGCCTGTGCTGCGATTGACTCTGGACCTTTTTAAAGTAAAATAGGGTGCCAATAAAAACAATTAACATCATCAGGGCTTTATTTTAAGGTGTAGTTTGTGACGTCAAAGAAAATGCAGGCTTGATTATTTTTTAAAATGGTGTTAAAAGAGGGCACGTTTCAGTGTGGCACTGATGTTAGCTCCACTGTTAGAACAAGCATGTGCACAGGGTAGGCAGATACAAGACTGACACTGCCTACCTTAACTGCACATTAGAAGAACCAGATTTTAAATAAAAACATTGCTCTTCCCAGTAACAGAGGAGCTGATTTCCAAGCTGCAGCTGAAAAAAAAATGATAGGGTCAAAGCTATGCCAAAATTTAATTTAAAAGGCCCACAAAGACTCAGGAGAGCACATTTTCTGCTCTCATCTTTCCCCAAGTGGACATTTCGCCAGGCCCCCAACAGTTTAACCCGAATTAGCCTCCTTCCTCCTCCAGCCCAGGAGACGGCAGCTCCCTCGCCCTCTCAAGTCCCCTCACGTGGAAGAGAGCCCAGTCCTCACCCAGCTCTTTCATTCCCACATCCTCTCCCAAGACAAAGTGCTCCATTAGGACAAATCCATATAACAGGAGAAATCAGATTACATACTTTGAAAGTGACAGGAAATTTTTTTTTTCCCCAGCAGGGAAAAAATTACTGATTGATAAGGCCAAACTACAGGCCCTCAATCCTACTTCCAGTTTAACATACTGATGTGAAGCCTGGAAATCTACTCATGCACAAGAAGGCATCAAAATGCCTTCTGAAGCACATAAATCAGGAAAATACAAGGCAAGTAGGATATTAATTTTTAATGAATGTTCTAGCTGGCCACAGAGTTCAGCAGCATTCTATTTCCAAAGGTATCTAGAAGGAAAACACCTGGAACATGTTAAAACGAACGCAGAGTCCATCAATGTCAGTGTATCATTGGGCAGATAAAGGGACCCTGAGGAGGTTGATGGACAGTCATCTGTTAAACAGGGCGTTGAGAGGCAACACAACCGTTTTAACAACAGGTAACAGCAAAAGGATGCAGAAGAGTGAACCAGCCCAGACAGCGTAGGCAGAGCTCTGCCTGTGCTTAAAGCAATATTTGGCCATGCAGGAAAGATTCAGAACTGCCTATTGGCATTTAGGATAAATGAAGATTTAATTCATCACGTTGCAGTAATTGTTGCAATACACTGACTTGTAGTCAATTCTAGGAAGCTTCTGGGTGTAGTTTGTAATGAAACCACTGAAAAATGGAATTCAGGAGTAGTCAAAGGGAGAATACTTGAGCAGACAATCTGCTCTTGTGTCTGAGGAGACTGGAGAAAACGAATTCCAGCCTCATGAGATGTAATAGAAATTCCATTAATTTCAAGAGCATCCAATTGTCTTACAGTTGCCAAGAGGTCCTTTAGGGACAGAAGCAGAAATGGGGCTCTGAACAAACAACTCAAGATCATTTTTCCTTTTTTTTATTTTTTTATTTTAATCACCAAATCCTTTAGTCATGCAAAAATATCACTTGCAACTTAGCACAACTCCTTACTAAGGAAAGTAGTCCTCACTCTTTAAATATTTTCAAAACATAGCAGTCTAAAATAATCAAGATTCATTTTTGGAGAAAATCTCTGCATATTATCTGATACATGTTAACATTAAAATAACGATATTGCAGTTCATAATTTTAGAAAAAAATACTATATGTGCAATGCTGTACTTCCTACTTCTCTTTTTTTTCTGTAGGTCTGAATAAAAAAGGACTGTAAATAAAACACTGAATTGACATCTTTACTGAACAATTATTTTATGTGTTCTTATAAATGTTGTAAATGTATATTTTTCTTATGGATTTCAGTAGGTTTTGATCTCATTTTATTAGCAACTTATTTGCATGGCGCATTCATTAAAAAAGCTGGTTTTTCCTAGTTTTGCAGATTGCGCAGATTTAAAGATAATGTATTCTGTACTAACTCCCCAATAAGATAGAACATACAATGACATAATACAATAATTTGGCAGTGTGTTTCATGCCTCATTTGGTAGAAAACTAATTAGACTAGTGCAAACCATGTTTTAATGCAATAGGTTGAGACTTCTTTCCCAACTAACTTGAGTCCCTGCCTATTTTCTGTATTTTCATGCTCGAGTTAATACATTGCAAACTTTTAACTCTTCGGTTTGCTCTGGTCTCTATTACATACCATTTATTGATAGCTCCATATTTTGAGAGAGAAGGAAGAGATGAAAAACAAATTATCCCCTTGGGCTCATGGAATAAATTTTGCCTTCATATAATCTGTATTCTTATGGGGCATTACACTTTATTGAGCTCTCAATTTGTGGCAAGAGCATTCACTGAAACATGGATATATCAGTAGTGAAGAACACTGAAGAGCAGTGAGGAAGTTTGAAACCCAAACACAGTTTTAGCCATGCTTTCACACTTGCTAGCTGAAATCAATTGGAAAATTTGCTGCTGGGATCTAGCGTATTCTAACATCATACATAAGTAGATTGCTAAAGTTCTTTTGAAGTATATTATTAATTAATTATAAGTGGTGCATATGCATGCATATATATGTATGCATGTGCAGCACTATCTGTCCTACACTAGGTTTCTTGGTTAAGTGAGTGACTATCTGTATTGTGTTTCATGGCAAGGTTTTGGTAGCAAGGGAGGCTACAGTGGTGGCTTCTGCAACAAGCTGCTGGAAGATTCCCCCATGTCTGATAGAGCCAATGCCAGCCAGCTCCAAGATGGACCCGGCGCTGGCCAACGCCAAGCCCATCAATGACAGTAGTAGCGCCTCTAGTGTAACAGCATTAAGAAGGGAAGAAAAAAGCCCCAAACATCTAGTAGGAGGTTTTGCAGCAAATGAGAGGAGTGAGTAGATGGGCGAAACTCTGCAGACACCAAGGCCAGTGAAGAAGGAGGGGTAGGAGGTGCTCCAGGCACCAGAGCCGAGATTCCCCTGCAGCACCTGGAGAAGACCATGGTGAGGCAGGCTGTCCCCCTGAAGCCCATGGTGCTCCATGGTGGAGCAGATATCCACCTGCAATACCTGAAGGAGGCTGTGACCCTGTGGAAAGCCCAGGCTGGAGCAGGCTCCTGTCAGAACCTGTGGAGCTGTGGGAGAGAGTTGCCCACTCCAGAGCAGGTTTGCTGGCAGGACTTGTGACCCCGTGGGGGACCCATGCTGGAGCAGTCTGGTCCTGAAGGTCTGCACCCTGTGGAAGGGACCCACGCTGGATCAGTTTGTGAAGGACTGCAGCCTGTGGGAAGGACTCATGTTGGAGGAGCTGGTGGAGGACTGTCTCTCATGAGAGGGACCCCATGCTGGACCAGGGGCAGAGCATGAGGAGTCCTCCCCCTGAGGAGAAAGGAGCAGCTGAAACAATGTGTGAGGAACCGACCACAACCCCCATTTCCTGTCCCCCTGTGCTGCTGTGGGGGAGGAGGCAGAGAATTCAGGAATAAAGTTAATCCCAGGCAGAAGGAAGGCATAGGGGGAAGATGTTTTAAGGTTTAGTTTTTATTTCTCGTTGCTCTAGTCTGTTTACCTGGTAATAAATGAGATTACATTTTTTCTAAGTTAAGTCTGTTTTGCCTGTGACGGTAATTAGTGAATGATCTCTCCCTGTCCTTATCTAGACCCGCAAGACTTTCATTATATTTTCTCTCCCCCATCCAGTTGAGAAGGGTGAGTGATAGTGCAGCTTTGGTGGGCACCTGGCCTCTAGCCAGGGTCAACCCAGCACAGTAGCCAACTAGTGGGAACTCAGGAGTGCGTCCTTCAGCAACACTGTGTTGCAAGCTGCAGGACAAGTTAAGATACAAATGTGCCAAGGCCCTGTCTCCAATGTTCAGAGAACTTACTGAATCTAGACCTGAAAGTACATACAGTAATCAGCAGAACAGCACTGAAATCTTATTTAGGTCATCCAAGAAGAGTGCAGTCAGCAACATATTATTTGTGATTACAAAGCAAGAGCTGACAGGACTGTGGTTGCATCATGCACATAATAAGAGGTGGAAAATGCCAATTCTAGTCTTGCAGTGTAATTATTTGGGAATAAATTTTGAAATTTTTGGAAAAGGATAGATTTACAGTCTCAAGGACCAAGCTATGTTAGAGGATCTAGAACACACAGAATAAAAGCCTCTCTAACATTACGATTTTTTTCTAAAACTACATCCCTAGACAGGATCACAGAATCAGAGAATCACGGAACAGTTGAGATTAGAAGGGGCTTCTGGAGGTCATCTGGTCTAACACCCTGCTGAAGCAGGGTCACCTAAAGCAGGCTTCCCAGATCCGTGTCCAGACGGCTTTTGGATATCTCCAGGGATGGAGACCCCATATCCTCTCTGGGCAACTTGTGCCAGTGCTCAGTTATCATGGGAGAACTCAGCCTGGATCAACGGGGTTGTCCCACTGGCTGAATGGGGACATATCTCACCTGAACCTCTCTTGCTTGTTTGAGCCAGTGCCCCTTGTCTAACTCCCTCTTCTCAACTTCTCCATAGGTACTGGGCGGCTGCTGTTAGTCCACCCAGAGCTGTCTCCCCCTCAGGCTGAGGCAGGTCTAGTCCCTCAGCCTCGTCTCGCAGGGCAACCCATTTCCAGGGGTTATTGACTATGCAGTTGTCCCCACCGAACTGCATAAAGCCCCTGTTGGCCTCTTCCTCCAGTTTATCTTGGTCCCTGTGAACAGCAACCCTGCCCTTGAGCTCATCAACTGATCCCCCCCATTTGCTGTCCTCTGCAGCCTTGGTGAGAGTGGAGTCCATCATCCCAGATCACTGATAAAGATATTACATGGGTCGGGTCCCAGGACAGACCCCTGCAGTACCCCATTTGTTACCAGCCTCCAGGCAAAGTGCAATCCATTAACCACCACCCTCCAGTTCTGCAAACTGTCCTACTACGTCTCAGCTATTCCAACAATGCTGTAGGTTTGCAACAGCATATGGTGCTCATGATCCTCCTGCTTGTTTCCCTGGCTATGTGCATTTGTGTGTGTACAGTTAAGGGGGTGTTCCTCTACATAAATTCTGGACCAGCTACTGGACCCCTACAGCCACTGGAATTTCTTTTATTGCAACCCTTTGGCAAGGGTAATCCACATCTCAATCCATCCTGGAGAAGTATTGAGAAAGCTTTATGAGGAAAAGTATACATAATTAGCTCCACTGATTCTACCAGGATTTGTTATTGATATTCTGATGCAAGTCGTGCTTTTGCCTTGGGTTCATATGTACACAGTACACATTGCTGTCAGCTATTAGTGAGATCATTCCAACCAAAAGGTGTTGTCACAACAGCAGAACTAGAGAAACAAAATTATAGGAGTAATTTATAAGTCAATAAATATCACAGTTGAAGGAAAAGGAAAATGAGCTTGTCTACAAAAATTAGAGTTCAAGCAGTAATTTAAGCATGCATAGAGGTGATAGCCAGAAGATAATTTCACTTTGCGCCTGTGATACCACCTGCACTCTTTTTGTTTATCATTTCAGAACAAAAGCACGCAGCTACATTAAAGGAATAATTTTAAAATTATCTGACAACATAATACTTCCTTCTTTGCTTGAGGAATATGTGTCTCCCAGTACAGAATCATTCAGTTCTGGATCAGTTACAAATTTCTAAGATATACAGATGTCTAATGATAAAAAAAAAATCTAGTGGTTCTGCTATGCATTGTCTTTCCACCTCACTCCCAGTGAATTCTTCTGGCTCCTTTGGCTTCAAACTCCAATATTCTGGTTCTCCCATATCATGGCATATGGTTTGTTTAGATCTACATCATTGCTTGTGTGGATCTAAAAATAATACCAGGTTGCATCTAGCAATAAACCTTATTATAAATAAAGTAGCAACCTTTAGGTACAAGTAGAAACAAAGTCTCAGTAATGACTATAAACAATTTTTGTGTATCACATAACAAAGGACAGTCTCTGCATAAGGTTTGTTTGGTATTTGTTGGGATGACCTGCATAATTTAGCTCTGGCTTTTGCTTCTCCTGAGTAATGCAGGCATCACATACCCATGCTGATAAATTCTTTATATTACACCACCATGTCTTCTCTTTACATAATGCATCATGCATGGTTTGGGGTTTTTTTGTCATGTGTTTTATACACAGTCCCATGAACTTCGCTTTTCCAGAGGTGATGGATTGAAGAAAACAGGCAAAGAGAAAAGAGAAAGTGTTAGCACAGCACGGCACTTACTTATGCAGGCACACACAGCACATATTCTCTTTAACTTAAGTTGTGCAACAGTTGAACAATTCTGGCCCAGAACATCTGGTTTAAAACACTGGAACCACTTAAAAAGACATACCTAAAGCAGGAGAGGGAGAAACGAAAACAATATTTACTCAAGGGTCTTCAAACACTGCACATATATTTTCGAGAACTACATATTCTGCCAACTTGATTCTCCTTAACTTACTGATTCGAATTCAAAAGTTACCAGTGAAGGCCACATCTGTAACATCCTATCAGGATTTTTGACTGAAAAGTCATCAAAGAGAAATTGTCTCCCCAGAATATGACAACATGAAGAGCCAAGTTTATTTGCTTTTCTCCGTGTCCCTCCTGTGTACTCATTTTGCTTCCCTATCATGGAAATTTTTTTTCGAGAGCCTTTAAGGTACTGTGACCAAGCTGCAGGATTCTGAAACTAATTAATCTGTGGCGCATTTGTAAGAAGCAACTGCATCTCATTATAGATATATATTGCTGTAGTGAAAGAGCAGCTTAATCTTTCTAATATCTAGTCTTACAGGGTTTATTACACAGCTTCTGGCATGCTAATTTTTCACTTTTTTTTAACTGTTTCTCTAATGATTGATAAACACTCTTACATAGGTGCCCAGGTGAGCTCACTACTCAGTTTAAAGTTATTTAAATTGTGATTATTTATACCTGTGAAGTATAACAGAGACTGATGCACAGGTCTGAGGCCTGGGTCAGAATCAGAGGATGTGGCACTACCTGGTGTCCTGCCACAGTGCCCCGCGGCTTCCTGGGCGCTCACCAGCTACGCTGAAACATTGCAGGTAAGCACACCAAAAATAATAAGAAAGGGAGAGATAGGACTGCGTTAATAAACATTATGTGGCTGAGATAAATATTAAAACAGTATCACAAATTACTCTGATTTACAGTAAGACAGCCAGCCATTTGTGACTATTGCACGGATCAGGTGTTAAAATCTGGTGTTACAGAACAACAAAACAGTACCGAGTTGTACTCCATTAACCTCACTGAAGATAAATTCTTCTCCTTCCCATATCCTCTCTTCCATGCACTAGTATCTTTCCAGTGGTACACATTAGTAGGTACAGAACAGAGTTCTTTGCAGATGAAGTGAAAATCTTAATTTAAAAAAATGGGAGTCTACAGTTAGGTTCTGAAATCTCATTTTTTAAAATGTTGACCTTTCAGTATTGGTGTGAAAGCCTAATGCTCTATTTCTTCAATGTAAGCACTGCCTGAATAACTCAGATTTCATATTTGTGTTCATCTCTTCATAATTTAAATAGTTTTTATAAGTGACTCAGGCTGTCTATGGTACCATTTTCACAAAAAAACCCAAAAACAAACCTGAAAATAATTCTTGGTAGACTTGAATGTTCGGAACGTGGCTGCTTTACACACAAATACCTACAATTGCCTGCACGCATGACTATCAGTGTGTGAACAATATTTGTTTTGCACTTCTCATAATATTTTTGTTCAGGGTTTGTTGTTGTTTTTTTTTCCCCCTCTACTTGCTTTGTTTCAGTTGCTCTATAAAAGGCTAGATCTAATACAATATGATAGAAATTTTTGCACATCATAAATATTCATTGCGAGAAATTGCAAACAACCATTGTACCTAACAACTATTCAACCAATTTGGCAACTAATTATAACTAACAAATACTTGCACAGAAATGACTGCACAAATCATACACAGAAAAGAACCGCTTTAGCCATAACATATTTGCAAGGAGCTCCAATCCCTACACAAATATTTGCCCCAAATATAGTTCCCCCAAGATAGTTCTTCTTATCAAGTTATTTTTGTTTTGCTATCAGCAACAGCAGTATCCACAGTGCATAGCAGAAAATAGCTAATTTAGAAGAATGAATCACCAAACCGTTTCACAGCCTGTCAATATAATATCAATAGTTATAATTGCTATTGTTTATGCCATTAACAACCTATTCAGATAAAGCTGCTTAACAAAGATACGTTATCAGGTGGGGTCTGTTGCCATCCCACATTCATTCTGGATTCCAGGAGAGGTGCAGGCTTCAGAGGGAAATCTCTCCTTACTCACTTATCAGGCAGAGCTGTTGAAACCTTGACACTTCCAATTTGCAGAGATCTATGCAAACCTTTCCCTTGGCATGGAATCAAGCCTACTGAATCTCACTGGGAGCTTTAGGTTTGAATTAGTCCAAACCCCACAGTAACACTCAGCCAAAATTGTTAATTTCTGCCAAATTCACAGAGCTTTGAATGGTTTCCATTTCTTGTTAAATCAGTGCTGTACAGCTGGCTTAAAAATTGGTTCAGGTTTGGCAGTAAACTCGCAAATTAAATCTGACTCAGTTCTGTACCCACACTAAATCATGCCTAGTAAGTGCAAACCCGCATGGGGAGGGGGGAGCAGAGCTCCAACTGCAGGGAAACTCTCAGGGGAACAGTCCAGGGGCAGGTATGACAAGCGTGTACCCCCTTCGGCTGCAGCAAGCGTCCCCTTCCAGCCTGCTCTGCACTGAAATGACTTACTGGATGCTACTAGGAGGCACTCGTTAGGGCAAACGTACCCCGCTTTCTGCCACAGAGGTTCCTCCTCCCCAGGCACTGTCACGTTTTCATTTCTTACATTTCATGTAGCTGTTCTGTCCTCATTATGATGGCAATCAATATATCCCTATCATCTAGCACTGTCTAAATTTCAAGGACAAAAACCTCCAGATACCATTTTTCATGGGGATTAGAGCTGCCTGAGGCAGATCCATACTTGCGCCAGCTACCTGGGATTCCAGGTTTGGATCGACAAATGCGGACTGTCTACCTGGGACAGCAAACACCTCCCCCTTCCAGCTCCCTGCCCCCCCCCTCTTCCTCCACGGTCCAGGTGACAGAGACATCGGTGCGGAGCCTATGTGCGGTGCACCAAGGTCAGCTGGTCCTCTCGCAGTTTCACGTCGCCTCAGTACAACAGGCTGCAAGCTACTGGGAGCCCAGCAAACAGCTGAGCCATCCAACTGGAGAGGCGAGAAGCTCTGAAAGAGTGGGCTGAGCAGACAGAGCCAGGAACGGCTCTGGCTTCCCCCTGTTGTAAAACCGCATAATTTCAGAAGGCAGCAAGTCAAGTGTCGGGGGGGGGGAAGGGGGGAGGGGAGTTCCCCACAAAATTTAAGATGGGGTTTGCTAAAACTCAGACATGATTTTGAAAAAAGAAGATTTTTTCCAATTTTCCAATAATATTTGCCAATATAAAACAAAGTACTAGCCAACTAACATTTCATTTCCTGATCCCAAATAAAGCCTTTGTTTTGCTCTCGATGGGCTGTAATTGATGTGCATATTTCACCACCATGAAGAAAAAAGATGTATTAAAATCTTTGCTTGTCAAGAGAAGAGTGGAGTCTTAAAACCATTTCAAAAACATTCTAGCTATGATTTCTATCTACATTCTATCACAAAAAGGACATTGCAATAAATGTCTCCTATTCTACCCAAACTAATTTGTAAAATATTCCCTTATTTTCTCTTAATTCACAATTCCTAAAAAAAACAAAGCATATTTAACTTCATTATAAAGTTAGGTGGTTTAGAAAATTCCAGATAATGCTTAGATTAAATCTAGTGTCAGTGGCAACCAACTTGAACACAGTGGGCACCCAAATCTAAGCTGCAAAATAATTTGACTTGAAACAGCAGCAAAGTAATAGAAAAGAAAACAAACATAAAAAAACCTTTAATCTTTGAGTTTCTTTTAAGGGATTGCTTGCACAAAGCACACAGCCTCTGTTTCCAGATGTGCTTACAGTAAGCAGCGCACCTACTCGTTGTTCCATAGTGATGCAGTGCAGGTGAACATCAGCCACTGGTCTGAGAATGGAGGGTCTTCATATATTTGTTATCACTTTTAATAAAAAGAAAATCCTAATCTTTTCGTCACAATGGATGCCTTTGCTAGCAAGCTCAGCAGGCAAATCCGTGAGGCAACAGCCCTAGAAGGAGACCTGCCTCCCACCCCAGGAGGGGTGCGCTTTGCCTCGCAGGGCAGACACCCCAAGTGGGGCTGGCAGGGGCACCTGCAGAACCAGCCTCATGTGGCCACCACATCGTAAAAGCTTCTGAGTAGGCAGATGTCAGAGGACAACTTCTACCATAGGAGACCTCAACCTGTGTGCTCAGTGCCACCTTAGTCAAAAGAGGTAGTGCTGATAATGGTAATAGTGATGAGCAGAACGATAAATTTTGTAAGTGAAAAGCTAGACTATGTTTAGGAAAGGGACGAGGAGGGTAGAAAAGTCACGTGGCAGGGAGCTGATGGAAGATGAAAGATCTCTTTACCATCCTCGTGTCTTTGGCAGGAGAAAGGGGACCAGTGAAGACCCTTTATTCCCATGTTCCTTTGGCTTATGCTTATCTTCTTTCCTTTCCCCTGTTTGTCTTACCAGCTCTCTCCTCTTCCTTCCTCTCATGCTGTATCCTAGAACTCCTCACTTCATCCTCATCTTCCATCTTTTTTCCTTCCCAGTTGCCATGTCTTGGAAACCTAATATTCCTCACAGTGGAAAAGTCTGTTGTCTTCTCCATGCTGAGGATGGATGTAATTTCCCTACCTGAGCTGCCCTGTTGCTCCTCTAAACCTACCTCCACAACTCCAGAGGGACTGACTCCCAGAGCAGGAATGACCTGCTCCAGCAGAAGAGGTCCCCTCAGGATCCCTTGTAGAAGCTGGCAGCAGATGGCTGGCTTGTTGGGGGCACGATGGGCTGCGTGGGGGCTGTGCTCACAGTCGACCAGAAGGGTGGGCAGCAGCCCCTGAGGAGCCCCAGCTTCTCAGATTTTCAGATGTTAGAGCAAACCACTGGATTGTGTTGCTGGGATGAAAGCTGATGGAGATGCAGTGATGGGCCCTCAAACCAATGCACATTCCCGGTTACTAGAGATACACGTTCTCCTTTGCTGTGTCCCCACACATATTCCCTTGGGGATGGTACCAAAGGAACTTCACAGATAGAGTTCAGCAGGGAGCATGGATCACACGAGAATGAGCACTGAGGAAGAAAAGTGTGATGGTTTCTAAAGGGATGCTATGTGCCTCAGCCTGCCTGCTTTTTGCTGCTTACAAGCATTCCTTAATCAAATGCTTGTATCAAATGGATCCAAATCATCATAACAGTAAAGCAGAGAGTTTAATATGTTCCTGGCATGCTAGGATGGTTTCCATTAATCCTTCACATAGTATTAAGATTTCAGTCGGCAGTCATTCACTGTATTAACACATCCTGGATTTTCTAGTCGTAACTTTATCTTCTAGTGTTTAAAATGCTACCAAGCATTTTCCACTTCTGCCCTAGGATCTGTTTCCTGCTTTATGCTAAACTTAAACATTTTTCACATTCCTTTTATAAATTCTTATTTCTTTTATAGAACTATTATGCTAATTTCAAGTCAATAATATGATCATTTAAGGATGCAGTTGTGATACTATAACAAAATGTTATTGTTTTCACTGAGTTGCAGCATTTACAATATAGCTACGTTTATGAGAGATTAAACACCTCCAAATTTATGAAGGCTATTACATTTTTAATGACAAAATTAAATGATAGTGAGAAGAGATAGAAATCAATACATTCAGACCAAGAGTAGACAAAATCTGAAATAATTGTCATGATCCTTCTGACAGAGAGAAACAGGGAACTTATCTTCCACAGTGTTGCACAAGCTTCACATCAGGATAAGCAATGCATGTTGTCCAACAGAGACATTTCTGGGTCTCCCTGTTATTAAACTGGAGACAAATCAATAAGAATCTGGCCCAAGAATTTTCCTCGAGATTTGAGGACATAGTGTGTAGCTTTGGAAAAAGGACAATTGTTCTGTAATACTCTGGAAGCTTGATCATGCAGCAAGTTGTTCGGATAAGCTTGGTTTTCTACACATTCACAGTCACTTACTAACAGGAAAAAAAAAGTGGGTAAAGAGAAAGAGGAAAAGAGCACAAGGGGAAGAGAGACATGAATCTGTGAAACTGGGAAGTTTTGAAGCAAGAAAAGTAAATTTGACATTAAAAACGGTGAGCAAAATCATCTGATCATGCAGGAGAGATTATGACCATCTGTGCATATGCAAAGGGATGTACCAGTCCATGTATGCTGCAATATGGAAAATCACGGGAAAGGGGAGACTGTAATGTCCTCTAACCATTTGTAGAGGAAATCAACTCGTGCATTGCTCTTTGCCCAGTCACTAATACCAGTACGCTTCCAGCAGGAAAGACAGAAGGGACCAGTTGATCAAGAGTTGTGTTACAAGTAAAAATGAAAAACCCTAACCTAACAGGTCAACAGGAGCAGCAAGACCTTCCCACTTGCCCAGGTGAAGCCTTGCTTTGAGGAGGGGTGAGGGGGCAGCCCCTGAGCTCTGAACATGACAGAGGCCGGAGACCCTGCACATGCAGAGGCCAGGACAGGCAGCAGGATCCTCCAGGGACTTTTGCCACAAGCCCCAAGGCTTCATCCCTCAAAGAGAGAAGAGGATATACTACCTGCAGAGAGCTCTTGGAGGCAGTCAAAGGGGATTTTCCTTCCTTCCAAGTGGGGAGGTGAGGCCATCCTACGGATATCAAAGGATTTGTTGATTTTTCATACTTCAGCAAGAGATAGTATGGGGGGATTTTCTCTCCAGCACTGGATGTCTGAGCTATCCCAACAGAAATGTCCTTGCATCTCTTCCCTTTTTTCCTTGCTGTTTTTCTTACTCTGGTCACACAAAAGTAAATTAGTATGCAAGGTGGAAGGCAGAGGGGAATGAGGCAGTCATACCAGATTTATAAGAGGAGACTTTGGCATCTGGGATAAAGTGATGCAAACAAGAATTCTGAAGCACAGGAAGAAACCAGAGACCTACCCTGCCCAAGGAGAGCTCAAAGATAACAAGTCCAAGCAGAAATTAGTTTTCCCAACACCAACCAAAGGCAGGGATATGGACAAAAAGACCTTTACATCTTCTTACAGATTGTACTATGAGTGTATAGTTGAGAATCATCAGCATTAAAGCATGAGATATGAAGGTCACTTATCTAAACTTCCATCCAGCCCTAAGCAATGTAGAAGTTAATATACGCTCATTACTTTGAAAGCTCAGATGACTCATAAAATGGGAGCTAAAATCTTCATTTCCCAGCATTATTGTAACATTTTATTAGTTAAGACTATAATATGGAGCAAATTCTCCCTGTCATCATATAACTTTTTTTTTGTTTTCATGCTATTTAAGAAACAAGAAGTTAGCAACAAAAGCTTCATTTCATTATTGTTTTGTTTGGGTTTTGGTGTTTTTTTTTTATTGCTGCCATGGTTTTAAGCTGCTCCATCATCCTTCCTCTGAATTTCCATCAGTTTTTTAACGAAGAGCCATGCAGCTACAGTTGCTTTCTAAAATACCACAGCTGTTACTTGGAGCTTCTTAGTAGCACCGAGGATCAAGCTTTGATCGCTTTGTCTCAGAGCTGAAGGGGCAGGACATGTCTCCGGGTTAAAACACCTAAATGTAGGTATTTTACCTACCAAGTTCACATGTTGACATCTTCAGTTAGGTATCTTATTCTGGAGCTGAATCCCATTCTAAACCTTCACCAGTGGCATTACATGGGATTCTTAGTATTTCAACAGTATGCAAGCCAAATTCCAGCAATTCTTATTTTTTTCTAGGAGAAGGCAATTGTAGACAAGTGCATATGAGGGTCCAAATGTTGACTGTGCACAAGTACATATGCACCCTAAAGGGTAGCAGTTCTTCTCTCTATAATGATCAAATTAATTGAGTTTTTACAAGTGTTTCTCTTATTTCCACCCATGAGAGCAAAATGATTGTAGTTGCTACCTTTTCTATGGCCTTACAGCTTTTTCTCTCTAGTTGCCACATTCTGCTTGTGCTGTTTTATCCTTGTCGAGGACGTCTGTTGCCACCTCTCTTGCAAAAAGCCACTGGCACCACTAGAAGCAAGGTTGTAACAGGTTGATTTATCACTGTCAGGGGTATTTTATTTCATTCTGTCTAAAATGACTGTTATTATTGAAGCACTTTTCTGATTACAAACTATTTACATGTTCACTATTTGATGCTAAGGAAATCGTTTGTGGTCTTGCAAGAGAAAATTACAAGGGTCATGTAACTTTTTCACATCTTATTTTGTGCTGGTAGATGGAAAGGCAGCACTCTCTTTCTCCATACAGAGTAACTGCCGCCGGTAAAAGGGAACATTTGCTGCTCCCACTGCAAAGGTTTTCATATTGATTTATCATTTTCTGTGGGCCAATTACCTCGATGATTAGGAACTCTCGCCATTCTGTTAATGTGACCCAACAAAGCAGATAACCCTCTCAACGTGCCCCTTGACTGAAAACTCACCAACGCGCCTCCGTTTCCTGACACTGAGCACTTGGTCCTCCCACACAAGATGTCTGTCACATCACTGTGGATTGCACTGACAGCTTACTTTCAAGCTTTTATATCCTCATGGGATTCCTGTATACAACAAAACCTTACCTGCACACAGGTCTTCAGGGAACTCCCTTAACACCTTGTTTCATCATCAAACATATGAGCTAGAGATACATGAAGTATATGTGAGTTCTCAAGAGAAATTGATTGAAACATAAACAAAATAAAATAAAGTAATTCATCAGCACTGAGACTACAGCCTACCTGATCATCCAATGCATCTAATGTCCAAATTATGTTTGTCTGGCTTTGAATACAAAGTCCTTTGAATGGAGAGAGTCTTGAGAATAAGGTAGACTATGTCTTGGCAGCAAAGGGAGAAGAAATTTCTCCCCTACTACAAAGATTACAACTGCATAAACCAAACACCCATCCCTCTTGGTGAGCAAACTAACAGACTTTATTCCTGTGGTCTTTCCACCAAACTGACTTGCTCTTGATGTGCTAGGGGAAAGGTTCCCTCGACACCCTCCCTTCCTAGAACCCCTGGGCAAGGTGAAAGTGGTAGGAACACCAACACAACCACAGTAAACACTGACGTAGTCAAAGCTCACAGCCCCCTCTCACCCCCTCCATGCCCATCCAGAGGACTACCAAGGTCCACAAATTTAAGTCTGGCTCCTGACAGTTTTATTGAGTCAGGACCACAGTGCTTAGTACTGTGCTGAATTCAGCTGCAAGCCTGGATAATCTCTCTGGCTTGGCTCTCACCTTGAGCAAGGATGCCTCCAGGAAGTTTAAGCTCCAGTTCACACTCACACCAAAGAAATGGGCTGAACATCCAAGCTGAATTATTTTGCCTCTAACGTTCACCTTCTGACTATAAAGCTGCTTTGTTGTTTTTCTGGGTTTTTTTTCTGATTTGACTCTCCCCCTCAAAAGTAGTCTGCTGCCAGTATATAACCTTGTGCTTGCTGACAACACAACAACAATTAAAGCTGGCTCAGTACTGTCATTAAACTGTCATCTAGTACAGCCACATTTGAGGACACATTCTGCGTTTACAATACATTGGCTTATCTATACCAACCAGAGGCTCCTCATAAGACTTTATTCTTCATGTCAAGCCTCAGGTGGCAATCCCTTTGCCCCCACCTTCCAGCCTGGGCACTCACTGCAAACACAGTGAGTATCTGTCACATCTTGTATCATAACAGGGGTTCTGCATTTCCAGTTAATTTTAATTGTTTTTGTTAAACAAAGCCTACACAGGCCTATCACAATTAATTTGCAATCTAAGAAAGTATAAGCAATAAGAACTCTGATGGAGTAGACGTACAAGTCAAAGTATTTCTTTGAGCCATATCTGTCTACCCTAACAGGTGATGGGAACATTGCCCTCACTTGGCACAGATAAGAATAGTGACTGAATCAGTCTCTCAGTGCAGACGTGGTCTCTCAAGTCCAGGAACTGTGGAACAATATTTACACACCAGCAAAAATAAATAGCGTTAAGGTGATGAGTAATGGCAAAAAACTAACAGGAAAGCATTCCTTGATGTCTTGTGGAAGTTATGCATTAATCAAAGATCTGAGCCTGGCTAAAGAACTGGAAGAAACTTACACCTTGACTTTCATAAGAGGTGAAACTAAATGACTTACTGGTTTACTTTTGGCCTTAAAATCTGAGATTACCTGTCCATCTAAAGCCTTGTACAAGATAAAAATCCATATTGAGTGCTTTTCATATGTCAAGATGCAAAAAAATAAGCAAACTGCTTAACCTGCCCTTGTGCTCTGAAAGAGCAGCAGGGTCCAGCTTGGTGCCTCCTGGTAACTCATCGGCTCAGTCTGCAAGTAAAAGTGAAAGCACAGAGCAGACAGATTTCCTGCCTGCCAGTCCAGCACAATTTTGTCCTTTTCATCACATGCAGCAGTAGCAATGCAAAGGTTAGCAGGCCAAAGTGTGCACATGCAGGAAAAAACAGGATCTGGTCCTTTTGCCAGGTGTCCTATCACAGTAGGGGGAACAGATGGGAAAATCAGCAAAATTTGGATGTACAAAAGAGCTGCTCCATCAGGCAGCATGCTACCTATTTGAAAATATGACCTTCTAGAAGAGAGCTTCCCACTAAAATCACTAGCTTGACATTGATTTTTATTAAAAATAAATGTCAGTAAAACAATCTGAGGTAAGCAACAAGGCTGATACTTCTGGGTTTGTAATTGAAAAGGCAAATTTAGAACTGAATCAGTCATTAGAAAGCCAATTTGCAGTTGTGACAAACAAGCGAAGGGCTGTTCATGTCACTGTATCGCCAATAGTATTAATGATCTTGGTAAGGAAAAGCTGATGGCTTCTAACAATTTTTATCTGACACACAAGATAAATACTATTAAATATGAAAAGTCTCTTTAATTACATATGGAGTTTGGAGGCTTGTAAAAATCAAGGAAATTGGTAAGCCGCTGTCTCCTTTACGTGTCACTGGGCAGAATAATGCCATCGCTCAGTGACCGCCAGCACCACCGATGCCTGAGCCCAGGCCTCCCGCCACACGCGGAGGCATGGGTTTCTGTTCTGGATCTTTCCGTCGGGAAACCATAGGTTCAAGGCAATTGCAAAACCAGTGCTGAGTAGTTCTGTACAACTAATAGAGGTGCTGCAGGTTCCCAGTTAACAAAAATGTAATTACACTGAAATGGTTTTCACTGTGTATTCGTTTTTCCTGTGCAAGGGCCATACAGAGCTGCCTACGTCATGTTTTCTCTGAGATGCTGATAGTCACAATGGCATATTGTATCTCTTGGAGGAGAGTTAAAAAGGCACAGCCTGACAGTCAGTTCCTGACCAGGTTTGTGATTTAGAATTCAGCAGGGTTTTGTTTCAGTGCCCGAGATAAACACTCTGCTTAAATGCTTTCAAATGCCTGTCCTGCTTTTAACTGAGATGACAAATGTCTATTTAAGAAAAAAAGTCCTTCCCAACCTTCACACTTCTTTACACCCGATTTTTATACCAAAATTTAAAACAGCAAATAAAAGATGATTTATTTTTTTTTCATTTTAACAGGTAATATGCTTTCTTAATATTTCCAGTGATTCTATTAAGGTTTTTGGTGAATAAAGTTTAACCGACCCTTGTGAATAACAGAGCCACTTCCTACTATTTCTACTCTGCAGCAGAAGTACAGGAGAGAAATATAATTTTATAAAATTGCACCTCTGGCTACATATTCTACTCTGTCCTATCAACAATCCCGTGTGAGAAGTCTCATCTTTGACCCAAAAAACCTAAGCCGTGTTCACACTAGTTTGGAGGGTAGGCCTGGAGTGCAAGGTTCTCTCACAGGGAATGGGAGAAACCCTCCAGCCACAGGATTCAAATCTTGGAGGAATAATTTTCTGTGCAGTATTTTCTTCAATAAATCAAACTTCAGTTTTGACTAAATTGGACCCTTGGCCCATTTATGTCTGAAAGACTTGTATAACAATGTGATTTGTCAAAAATATAACACATATAAACTCAACTTTAATAGCATATACACAGTTATCATTGACATATTAAAAACCTCACAGTTTCATTTAACAGAACTAAAGTAAAACCACTCCTAAGGCAAGGTCTCTGAATATCTGCTATCCAACCACCTTTTTCTGTTTTCTGAGGAAGAACAAATGAGCTCCCAGTGGATATGCATATAAGATGCATACACAAATATTTGGGGTGAGTTTGTATGTATGCCCTGCAGACTTCCTGGCTTCACTCAGATAGGAAATAACATTTCCTATTTGATATTTTTTTATTTTTTATTTTATTAAAAGATGAGTTCATACTTGGTTGAAAACAAATTCTAGTCATGGCTAGAAGAACCAGGAAGAGAAGGGAGGGACTGGGGTGGAGAACAAATTTGTGAATTATCTTCACTTCACTTACCAGTTGTTTGGAAACAAAAGTAAAACTCTCTTCTCCTCCCTGGCTTCTTGAATGGCACTTCAGTTGTATTTCCTATCCTGCTCATTTCCATGTCTCTGCCACCAGCACTGGAATGCTTTTGTCGGGATCATTCAGCGGTGCTTTGAGTAGCAATTTGGGTGTCATGCGGGCAAGCATGTAAGCTGACAAGCACTGACCATGCAAACTGCAGTAGGAAGCAGGACTGCTGTAGCTCACAACACATGTGATGTTTTGCATGTGGTGCTGCCACTCGCTGTGGACTCACATCTGGTCATTTTTAATAGGATTTTGCAGTACTGTGCAACAGACTCTATTCCTTATTGGCAAAAGTTGCAAGATCTGACTCTGCAAAATGCAGCGGTTTTGCTTTGAGACGTTCCTCTCTATTGCTGCCAGGAGCTGAGGACCCTCAGTACTTCCAGGAGCTGCTCAGCTCACTGCAGGATCCAGTCGGAGCCTGTTACCGTTCCCTGTGTATTAATTATCATCGCCATAGAAACAGACGTAAAGTGCATTTGACTTAAGGAGGAAGCACAATTAATATTTTGTAGTTCCAATTTAAAATGTTATTAACCTTCCATAATCAGACCCAGCTACTCTCAAATTTTCCAGTGACACAGTATTTTATTAAGTTTTGAAGCTGCCTCCAGTAAAATCACTGGAGGTGTTAAAGACATGCCTTTGACTTTTAATGGGAACAAGGTAAACTACAAAATACCTGAACTAACCACAGGAATTTTTTAAGAATTATGGGGTATGATGCCCCCATGAGAACATGGAAAGAGTTTCACATCTTCACAATACTGAAGAGCCTTGCCTTGTTTTTTACTCACTTTCTCCTCACCTAAGCATTTGAGAGCCAAATAGGGATGCTGAGAGTAGGTGGGGTCAGCAAAAAGCACAGTATGAAAAGGGTGTGAGGATTGTCAGGTAATCAAAAGGAGATTAAAAGTTTAACATATTTAATTATGGAACTTTTATGGAATTTGTAATCCAACCCATTGGCCACCTTTATTTTGCCAAGCAGACAAACTCTGTAATTCATGATACCTCTGGGACCAGTCACACTGCAGCAACTTGTTAAAAACAGCACAGAACAGTGTGCCCAAACTGGTCAGCTGTATGGTCCAACTTGCCTGCCGATACGCACCTGGGCCTGCCGGAGGAAGTAATTCATTGCGTTACCAGAACTCCCTTTGCATAGTGCTTCTGGGTGGGAACATGGATCAAAGCTTTTTTCATCAATACGCAGCTCACGGGCAGCTCAGAAGCACTGTGGGAAGGAGATGAGCCACCAAACCAGACAATGAGTAGCTACAGCTACGGTGGCTTTAGCATCTCATTCTGAGCTCACTGTCTTCCTTGGGAAAAATCACAGTGTAAAGGCAATATTACCATGCATCACATCACGTCAGGAAGGGGCGGCACTTCTCGAGGCGGCACGGCTCCGGACGTCAGGTTTCAGTTTCAGGGCGGGTCTGAGTATGTGATCCGAGTTGTACGGTATTGTGTGTCACCAGTACTGCTTGTTGTTTCCCACTCCCTTTGCTGTCCCAGTAAAACTGTCATCTGTCGTTATCACAGCTCAGGGGGGCCTGCCTTTCCCTTCCCATTCTCCTCCCCATTCCGCTGCAAGGAGGAGTGGGGGAGAGCACCAAGGGGCTGCATGGCGCTTAGCTGCCGGCCGGGGCTGAACCACAACAAAAGCTACCCTCCATGAGTTTAGGAGGTTCTTGCTTTTCCCAGAAGGTACAGCTGGAGGACCAGTGAAGCACAGTCCATGCTAACTGCAACTTCCATGCCTAAATTTCTTCAAAGGCAAAACTCCTGCTGACTCCAATGGTGCAGTACCAGAGGGAAGGTGCTCCTCAACATCATCTGGCTATCTGGCCACTCTTGTTAGATGTAACACCACAGATCACCACAATTTCTCTCTCAGGAAATCGAACTGTAAAAACAAAGTATTAATGGTTCACCTGGTAAAAGCTTCATGTGTTTGATCACACATCAGTCAGAAACTGCCTTCACTTTCTCTCTGCTGTTAGTGCAACGTATAGCATAGAGACTCCAAATGCAACAAAACCCCATGAACAGAACCTCACGGCTGTATACGTTTACACAGACGCATAGTCATTCACACAGACTTTGTTATGGTTTACTTTTTGTACAGCCCTGCCTTAAAAATCACACCTGGAAGTCAAGTGTAGGTTTGTAACCATGAATGAATGACACAAATATCTGTAAGCTGCAATGCAAACACAGTGAGAAAAATCAACCAAAACTTAATACCTAGAGTTATAAACTGCAGACATTATGTGGCAACAACAGCTTCATAGTATGCCACCCGGAAAATACACACAAATGATTGTGAGTGTTTATTTTCCCCAGTCTAAAATAACCCATTGCATTGGGGGGGTTTTTTTGGTGAAAAAAACAAATGCTCAAACAGCCCTGCAAGGAAACATCTAAAGTTTAACATACACACAAACATATACATGAATGAATGAATGAATGGATGAATGAATGAATGAATCAATCAATCAATCTCACTCTCGCAGGAGCTATATCTGGAAAGAGTGACCTCCCAAATGGGTGTTTCTTTCTTCAAACCATGCTACTTCTGTACACTCTTACTTCTATACCTTTCTATCAGAGAAAGATGGAAGCGATAGGACTGGGAGATGCAGCCAAGTGCAGCCACCTGCAGGTACTAGGAAAACCAGAAAATATTTTCTGGAGCAGCAGATGCCAATGTTTATCTTGCTACAGAAATTGAGGAGAAACAGGAGCGGGGAGGCTGAAGTAGGAGAAAAAATGTGAGGAAAGATTCTGTGCTTAACTTCTTGAAGGATGGAGAAATTAAGTTAAGAGATGACTAAATAAATATGTAAATCAGGGTTCATATGTCTTTTCTGGGAGGTATAAAATGTGCAGAATCAGCAGTAATGTCTAAATTGGTCTTTTTCCCCTACGATTCAGGTCCGTATTAATATTTCTGGTCTCAGAAATCTTCTCTGTCACTGAAAATGAGGTGCTCCTGAGAGAAGGAGTTTCACATTTTACAAGCGTTTAGCCTAAGGGTCTGAGCTGAAGTGAATAAGAATCAATAAAGCGAAGTGAAACAGAGCAAATAATGAAATCAATGGAAAAACTCCCACCAAGTCTAGCTCCCAGTGGACTACAGATCGGGCCATAAAGCAGTAGGAATATACCCAGTGGAACAGAAATCCTGAGAGGAAAATGTATTTAGGAAAAATGTTTCTACATTTCTTTTAATGCAGTTAAGAGCTGTGGAAGGAATGCAACCATTTGGCACTGCGATGCCCCTCACAGTGATGTAAAGCCCTGCCTCACCGAGGGCCCGGGCACTGCTGAGGTTAGTAGGAATGTGCGACATTTGTGCAAGAGAGCAAATTGTTACTGGGGAGAGAAGCTGTACTCCTTGATTTTTGTACATATTGGTAATAAACCCATATTTTCTGTCAATGGAGACTTTTGAACTTAGTTTTCAAGGTACAAGGAAAAAACACATTCAGCATGAGAAATACACTAGGAGGAATGAACAGATAGTACTGTAAATAGGAAGAGGTCAGACCTTTTCTTCTACTTGTTGATTCCTTCTCAAAGGCTTCATTAGAGCAATGCCTAAAAAAGCTGAACAATTTGTTAAAAAGCAATACAGAGTCATCTGAGAGAAGTTGGGTTATATGTGACCACAATAAAGGAAATGAAATGTACCAGAAGTGTAAAAATATTTGTGTGTCATTTAAAAAAAACACATCTGACTACCTCGTTTTCCAATGTTTGCCTTTTTCTGTTTTCCAGTTCAGTAGAGTTAAAGGAGCTCAGTGGGTCCCTTCAGCTCCATCATTTTCTGTTTGGCCACAGCCTTTAGAGGATCCAAACGCGCCATATATTCTTCTGGACAAGAACTCCAAGCTGGGGGCAGTTTACTATCCAGATTTCTTAGACAAAAAAGTAAAGCACAGGCTGATTAAATGACTTGCACAAGGCAATATAAGAAATCTGGAGCAGAAAGGAGAAAGAAACCCATGCTTCCCCAGCCAGGCTTCAGCACCGTGACACCTAGACCACACTTCCATCACTACCTCTGCGTTATCACAAAAACAGGACAGGAATTAAATTCTGATAAATAATCAATTACACAAGCAAGGCAATCTGTCCTGGGAGAGATATGTTTAAATCAGTTTCCCTCCACCTTCAGCCAAAGGCCTGATGGTTATGGTATCACGAATCAAGAGCTCAGATCTGGCAGAATAAAATGCAGAAAAAAATATAGGAGTTCTTTAGTGCTTTGACTTACCTGCACTTCGTTGAGGGTAAAAAATTGCAATAATTGTCCGCTGCACAGCTGAAAGGCTAAGGCTCATTGGAAATTCAGGGGATGTTTTCTGATTTCTAACTGCTTGTTGCTTCCCGGTTTCTGATACCCTCTGAAGGAGAGGAGAAATACTGCTGACTTGTCACTCCTTTGAAATAATAATGAAAAAGTTAATTCTTTCAGAACTAATCAGATGCTACACACCATTCTACAATTATTCTACTAAACAAAGGTCCATCTAAAGCAAAATTGCTCTAACACCTCTAAATGAATGTCACATGTATTTTCAGTTGTCACAAATAAGAGATCTAGTCACCCTCTTAGCATCAGCTTTTGCTGTCTGGTCATGTGGAAACAGTTCTCTTCAAAACTCGTAAGATCTCTGTGTTCATTTTATTTCATACTTTCTGAAGAAAGATATGAATACTCTAGCAAATCTGGAGCTGATTGCTGTAATGAGGACTGCCCAACAGCTGGATGAGTTCAAAGGTTCCCTGCCTTTTTTAATTCAAGACTGAATAGCATTATATCTTCTTTTGAATGCAGGGCTATAAAACCATCTGCCCATACAGTTGTTCTAGATTTCTCATTATTTTAGACTGCATACTATGTGTTTGTTATTTTAAATTACAGTGCTGCAATTCACACCCACTGGCATGAGAGATGGAAACTGAAAAATCTTAATGCCTGCTAAAGGCTGATGCGCTCAAGGCAGAGCAAGAAGCATAAATAAGTTGGCATTAATGTCCTTGTCAATGACTTCTTTTCTTTACAGCAGGTGGGTTGAAACTTGTGCTTGCTGATAGAAACATTAAATCATCGTGTCTGGAAGCATTGACTCAACACCTCCCAGTTGTAAGTCTCTGCTGGCCCATCATGTGGCTCCAACACAGCGTGCAGAGTACTTATGCTATCTGCGATGCACCCGAAGATGAAGCTGCTGCTACCAAGCACTCTCCCTCTGATGGACATCAGCCTAGGTGCTTCGTGAATCGAGCCCCCAGAATTTTCCAGACTGACCACAATAATGCAACAACTGATATTTATAGAAAAAAGCTGACATCCTGTGATCTTCCTGTCAATACCTCCTTAAGGAAGTCCCACCACACTCATGAACTGGTATGAAATGGCCTAGGAAGGAAAGGAGAGGAAACACATATTAAAAGACAAACAAGCTCCTTGTTGGGAATCCCAGAGGTCCAGAGCCGGTATAGTGATTTCCTCTAAGATTTCCAGCAGGGACGAAGGACCACTGCCTTTTTCTTTCTCACCTGCATCCTACCAAGACCCATGTAAACATCTGCCTACAACCTTGTCACACATTGCTACAAATTTTCTGTAAAATTTGTAATGAATAGTGAATTAAGATATCCTGCAGCAGAAACATGATGGCCTACTCCAACTTTCTATTGCCCCTTCCTACAAAGAGTGCTGAATGTCCACACAGGGCATCTAGGCAAAATAGTTATTACATTCTTATAGGTGCAGTCTAAATTTTTCTATATGTATTTCCTTGTGTGGGCAAGCCTCTAATTCAGGAATGTTTATACAATCTCCCTAAATAATTGTCTCCCTAAATAACTTAAAAATTATACTTCTGATAAGTGGCTAATAAGCCACTAGGGTTAGCAGAAGCTTTTTCCTAACGAGAATAAACTAAGTGTGGCAGAAATATTGGAATTGGTTTAATTAAATCATAGAATACCAGCTTTATTTAAACAAAGTTAATGGTGTCTGTAAAATTTTTCAGTGTTTAAAAGCTGGAGAGATTGGTGGGGGTTTCAGTAAACTACTTGTTGCTTCCTTTACTGGACTCGCAAGGGAGAAATCTGGAAAAAAAGCTACACATCTATGCAACACGCCACTACACTCAATCAACAGTATGCTCTGCTTTAAAAATGGCGTGGAAGAACTCAGCTGGAAATTGAGTGTCGGTGTTCTCACGCATTGACCACAACAACATATTTGTCTTAGTGCTCTGACAGTCGAACAAGCAGGCATGCATGAGTGATGCTAGGGATGGCACTTGTGTACGTAATGCTTCCCAAAAGCTGGTCAAGGACGTGTCATCCTCGGAACATGCAATTCCTAATTCTGTCAAGTTTGGTGCCCTCCATGGGTTATCTGCCAAGTAATTGTCAGTTCTTTAACCTGAAAGTGTCTGGGGACAACTTCAGAGATCAATGGGAACACGGCGATATTTGGGCTTTCTCCTCTCTGCATACCCACCTCTCTTCAGCCGCAGGTTTTTCCCACATCACACCCTGCTTTCATACATCTATGTCCTCATCAAATGGTGATCCAGCCATAACGTGGAGCAGTATAGGGCAGACCTGAGGTAGCTTACACAAAGCACTGCACAGCCGAGGGGACCGTGGCACAAGGCCTGTTACAAGTGAGTGCTTGTGAGCACTCCTGGCCCTCGCCCTTGTTGCCTTGCGGCCTCCTGCTTCTGTGTCATCACACTTCCAGTACTGCTCTCACCTCCGTCTGCAAATCATCTGCCTGCACACATCCCTGCTCAGCCTCCTCCATCCCATCCCGCTTTGCTTGAAGGGTTCCTGGCTTCACCCCTACGTTGTGCTCAACACCGTGCCACAGCTCCAAGAAGCCCATCCTGTGGCCACCTCACCCAAGGCTCAGACGCGGTTCTCGCTACAGCTTTGGGAAGAGGTATGCAAAAAGCAGCGACTACATCCTCGGAGGGCAGCAGTGTGCCTTGTGAACTACTGCCTGATCACGGGACTGGACAGACCAGAAAACTCAGGCATGCACATCGAGGGCATGGGAGGCCACCGGCAAAAAATGGGGACCCAAAGCTGCCCCAACATCTGTAAATTGACCTCTCTTCTGAGCAGTGCCCTGGGTACACATGCATTAACCGATCAGGGGGGTCAGGAGCACATATGTAGAACCCAAGGGTGAGCAGACATGCTCCACCTCCTTTTTGGTCCAGAAAGGGATGACACTCATCTCAGAGGAACCCATAGCCCTGAATCACCACCTCTTCTCTTTGGACTGACTCAGAGCACAGCAGGGTGAATGTGATCTGCACTGGAGAACAGAGAGAGAGCTAAGCATATCAGCAGGGCAAGGTATTATTATGAAAGATTTGGGTGAGGTTTTACCCTCTAATTTCAGCTGTGACTTCCTGAGTGCTCAAACGGTACACTGTCAGCTCGCTTCTAGTTGTCGGTCACTTATCTCAACCCTGCTTTGAAGATGCAGAAAAATAGAGGTAAAAATTCTGTGCCACAACTGTAATCTTACAGTGTTCAAACAGAATGTCATTTTTCTTATGGTAGAGAAGCAAAAATAACAAGCTTTATGCTTGTTATAAAAAATAATATGCCATAAAATGTTATTATATGGACCTCCACCCAAATACCATTTCATTTAAGTCTCCCTCTCCCAAAAAGAAACTGAGATTAGTTTGATCCATTACTGGAAAGTGATAAAATAGCATGTGTTTTGTTCAGTAAAAATTATAGGTGATCTCTGCAATTTCTCTTTAAGACTAGTCTCCCTCTACTGTCCCTGTAATTTGTCACTTTTACTCTGTCACTAAACCAGCTACCTGTAAAGATGCAGAAAATTCCCTTTGCACAGACAGAAAAGAGTTTCTCTTCACAGTCCTGCTCCCACTTCAGGGTCAGAGAAGAAGGGGAATGCCATCCTGGTGATGGAAATCAAGTGGTCCACAGCCAGCTTCTGCACCAGACTTCTGATGAAGAGGAGGCTGCAGGAGCAAAAGACGTACCCTTTTGCCTGCTTCTGGTCGCTTGGGTGAAGAGGACCTGCTTCTGCGGTACCTTCCCATTTCTCCCGCTGGCTGGAAGCACGCAGACTGACACACAGCACTGCCTGCAGGCACTGAGATGCCGTAGGGTGAACCACAGGGTGCCCCATGCTGTCTGTCCCACAGTCACATACGGGATAAAGTGTCGATACAACGGGGTAGCTATGCCATAGTGCACTGACAAATGTGTTCATTGACACGCTGTTGCTGTTGCCCTCTGCTTTATTTTCTGATCTGTGGCTATAAGAAAAAAATAATTCAAACTACTTCATTTAGGCAAGGGGATTCTGTTCTTCCCACTGGTGCTGCTGGAAATAAAGCATTTATTAGAAAGTAGAGTTATGTCGTATAGCTAAAAGCATATGTGGGTTTTTTACAGCAAAAAGGCATAATGTGCCTTCAACCTACAAAAATAAAGCGTAATTGCTTTTTAGTCTCAATTATTAAGACTTTCTTATACCAAACCCTTGAAAGTCAGGAGTAAGGAACGTGACTATGTTCTTTATGGAACATGCCCATACTGGATATAAGTGTAGCACTTATGAGGCCCTCCAGATCATGTCCCTTCATGCACTGGAGACAACCTCTCATGAAGGAAAACTGCTCTGAATTAAAATCTTTCCAAAGTTTGGGTTAAAATGCAGACTGAAAATCCAGAGGGCATTCTATAATCTCACTCAAATTTGTCATGAGATGCTATGTATTCCAGTTTCTGTCTCTTTCGAAAAAAGTTATGAAGTCATTCCGCCATCTCCCATTGTTCTTTAGAATTTTTACCTTTAAATTTATGGCAGATTGGAAAGGCCAAAAAATTAATCTGGTAACAGATTTTACTGCCATAAAAATAAAAAATGCATTCAAAATAAGTTGTGTCTTCCTTCTTTCATAAATCAGTATTTTCTGACTTGAGGTGAATTGTGTGAACACTGGGAGGTTTTGTACAGTGGCAAGACAGTAAAAAAAAATTCATGAAATATAGGCAAAAAAAATCTGTAGTTGGGACTGGAATTGTGGTCTCAAATAAAAAAAATTAACTAAAAAAAGATGAATTCTCATGAGACATTCATGGATTTCACAGATCTCTATTTCACCTGTATGAAAGGCAGAAAACAATTCCACTCTACAGCTTCTAGATCAGCAAGTGTCTTCTCATTTCACTTCTGTTGCCATGTTGTTTCCCTTGTGCTCTGCTTGTTTGAAGTATCTCTTTTTTAGCCATCTGGCCAAACATCTTTTTTCTGGCTAAGGAACCCATGCAAAAAAAAATGAACGCCCGCTGATTTTAAACTGTGCAAATGAGGCATCCATCACTTTATTTTCTAGCTATTCTATATATGCTGACACAAAGTCAGCTCTTGTAGAATATGTTATTCATGAAGACAGTCTCATTTGCCCTAAACAATGCTCTGTTTTTAATTACATTGTCACAGAACAGCTGAACAACTCTCTGGAGTCCACTCTGAAATTCTAAAATAAATAAATAAATAAATAAAGATGGCTCAGACAGGACTTCTGTTTACTGCAAGGTTGTATTTAAACTACAAATCTCTATATACATATATATATATGTAGTTAAAGATACAGATAATAGCTCTGGTAGTGGTACTGCTTCTTGGCTGGTGTTGCACCAAAGATGCAGTTGTCTCTGCGTACTACTTCCAGCGAAGCAGAAACACGAGAACATGATGCAGTTGAACAAAAAATCCCCCAAACGCAGCCCTTGCTCCTTCCCATGCACTTCAACACCAAATCCTGTTCACTCGGACCATATAAGCCCCACTGCAATATAAGGGCTTCAAATCTTCTACTTCTCTTTGTGTCAGTGTATTTTCTCCTGGATCTTTATTTGGCTATGTAAATGATGCACCTTAATGATACCATGATCCATCCTGGCTTTACCTGTATAGCACGGCAGAGTTCTTTGCTCTGTGCTTCATAGTCCTGTTGCCCTGGTAATGCAAATATGTTAGAGCTGTGATTTGCTTGGAAACTAAACCACAGAAAAGGGGCGTGAAGTGTGGGCACGAGCATCGTGTCCCTGCAGCTACACACGCAGTCCCAGTCAGCTGGGAAGAGCTTCTGGGTGGTACACAGGCTTGCTCTTTCCACATGTTTCACAGTTATTTAGGATAGCAAGGAACAATAATTTATTAGGTAAAGGTTTTTTTAACCTCTGTGAGACTGTGATATTGTTCAGGCTACATTAGGCCTGACAGTGAAAAATCTGTTCCCTGTAATTGCAGATATGTAAACTGTAAAAGATCTAACTTAAATTACTTTCCTTAGCTGAAAGCTATGACCGAGGTCTCACTAGAATATGTTCATAACAAGAAGCTTCCTTATAACTCATTCAGATGGCAATGTAACGAATGGTAAATTAAAATAAACGGAAGACTGAGTTATTGGAGTCTTAACATAAAACACATCAACAACCTTTCTAAAAAAGTCTGTTTTCTTCCCACAAACCTAGAATGCAAGAGAAAAAAAGATTGACCGATTAGTTATAAGTTTAAAAACTCACACAGAAACTGCCCTTAAGTTTTGTTCCCAGTGCATCACCTCAGCTGTAGCATCCTGTCTTCTGGTTAGAACCTGCCAGGATGAAATTAAGTTAGTTTCCATTAATGTACTAACCTAGAAATTTCACACAAGGCTTAACATTTATTCCTAAATATTTTCTGAGTTTTAAAAGTCTTTTTTTTAAATAGTGCTTTTAAACACATTGCTTCACAAACATTGCATGCATTATAATATAAAAAAAATAATCACACTATGAAATAAAGATTTTTTTTAAAGAGTGCAGTTGTGGTGAAGTGAACTTTATCAATGAAATGTTTACATGAGATTACAATTAATTCCTCAGAGATTTAGCTGTCTGATTCTTTCAGTCACTGTTGATACAGAGAAGAAGGAATCGCATAATTCTGGTAATGTACTTTTAACCTCCAAATATTATTTTCTAATTACTTAGACCACTGACATTTGGATGCCTGAGCTTCTTTGTTATAGTATAGGTGGGGTTATTTGCTCTTAAATCCAATTTTCAGCCCAAACCTCTTTAATTGCTCCTTAATTTCCAGTGAAACAGTGTCAGATTTTCTCGCAGCTAGCAGTTTCCTGTGGTTTGAGTATCTCGTGTTAGAAAAACAATTTCTTCCGCTGTAACACTATCCTTTGTGTTTCATATAAAGTTGTTATAATTACAAATGAGCAAAGACATATTTTACTAATATCTGTTCTACCTTTTCACACCTAATGCAAAACCAGCATACAGCACTTGCTCAAGAAAAGTCTTGGGAGGCAGAGCTTAGCCTGATAAATTCCTGCCTCAATGCAGCCTTTAGGAATAGATTTAACTCTGTGTTTAAAAAGAAGAATGTGACTGAAAACTTGCAGGAATCAGGGCCAAGAAGACTAGTGCCCATCACTGTGAAGTGATGAATAAGCATACTAAATTTGCTCTGCAATATATGGTAGCTTTCAAATCACAAAAGGCATGTGAAAATCACCTTTGTGAAATGAAAGAAGAAAATATCTAAGTCCGGGTACTAAATAATAAATCCTTCAGGGATTCAAATGACTCTGTTAATTAGTAACAGAGTCTGAAATTTTAATCTCTAGGTCACCCATTCAAATCCAGCTAAATTCAGTAATAAAAGGTTATTGCTGTTTAATGACAGCTTCCTGAACAAGCAAAAAGACCGTGTTTAAAGGTAACCTTAAAGAACACCCAAGGACAGAGGGAGTCCTTCGATTGCCGGTCCAGCGATTTGAAAGAAAAGACACTCCCATTAATGCCAGCCACAAATGGTCGGTATTTTCCCCCACACTAATGGGAAAACTACAACAATATTACATTTGAGCATGCTGGGAAGATTTCTCTTTGATGCCATTACATTATCTCAGTTCTTTGTGATGATCCGTAAGGAAGGAGCTTCCCCACGTCCAACAGAGTCACTGCACAGGGCAGGCTTTACATGGAGATAGATTTTATAAGAGAGAAATTCTTATGTGAGGGTAATACAACAAGCAGTGGCTCGAGGGGAAAGGAAAACATCCAGGGTGTTGGGGGGCTGACTCTATTCTTTCTCATATCAGTTTTAAAAGAGCTGAACTGCACAGGCTTTCAGTACCTGGCGTGAACATTTCAGAGCACACGGGCACTGCCAGACCAGACTATGGACCAGAGGACGGGTATTCTATTACCGCTTCACAGGGTAAAAAGCCTTGCAAAGGCAAAGGGCAGAGGATGGCCAGGACTATAGGATTCATCCCAAATGGGGGATAGATGTGTACCCTGGGGGAGAAGAAAAAGATCACCTATCAGCATTACAGTCAAGAATACTGAGAATGAGCTGCAGCTTAGTGCATCTCGCCAAAGCTTTTGAACCAGTTCTGTGACAGAAACCTGTCAGAGTGCAATTTAGTTACTTTTCGTTAAAGCAGTGACTGGAAACTGCATACAAGACCTTATGTTTTACTCAGTGCTTGTGAGAGGACTGTAAGAGAGGAAAGCCTGTTTTCACTAATAGTTCATGCTTTGTGAGCAAGGATACAGAGGTGCTAGCACATATTGCTGACAGGCAAGAGCGGTCTTTCTCTTGGTATTATATGCCAGCTCGTTCACTTGCCTGCTTCCCCATCTGATTCAGATGGGCAAAATTCAGAAAACAAAATCTCCAGAGCTTTCCTAGACCTCTAGAAGAAACCATTGGTGCTTGTCTGCTGCTCCTGGGTGATTATCACAGGTCTGCTCTGTAAGCTCCGGGAGCTCTCTCTGTTGCTGATGGAGAGAGATCATCTTTTCCAGAAGAGATTCAGAACAAAAGCCCAAAACAGCTGTACTTTATCACGTCTGAAAGGGCTTTTCTTTCTCCACTGACTACAGAGGAGCCCAGGGAAATGGCCTTTACTAGACTTACAGTAGGCTCGCACAGCACTCCCCTTCTTCTGCCAGAGTGTATCCTTCCCCATTACTTTGTCTTTGTTTACAAGCAGACAGAAAAGGAAAGAGAAAGCTTGGCTACCTACCATTTATCTTGCTTTGTAGACTTCGTTGGGGTTTTTTTGGTAATGTTTATTAATAACAGGTTATGTCAACCAAATATTTTTAACATACATTTACTGGACTATTTAGTGTCTTGACCTCCTAAATTATAGGCAAGAAGAACAACAACCAACAATAGAAGAAAAGAAACATCAACTGATTTTAATGTCCATGCTAAAAACTAGTAATATGGCCTTTGGAAAGAGATTTTTCTAAGATACCAAGACCCAGACTATATATGGAACCAAGGGGTCTATATCATTATTTTACATTTCACCCAAAAATAGCTAGAAGCTCCCATGTGGGAGGAGAAAGAAAAAAGTGAGTAAAATGGACACCTTGTGAGAAGCCAGTACGATACCTGGAGACGAGGCAACCTGGTGTACTTTACTCACGGTCGTGCAAGATTTGCTTAGCGAATCCTACAAAGAAAAAGCCTAAAATGAGCCAAAACTCATTCAAGCCTCTTTTGCGATACCTTGTTGAGCAAATAGTTCCATCAGGGAACTATGTTCTTTCCTAGTACTTTTGTTTTGCTCCTGTGGGAAACATTTAGGCAGGACATATTGTCTCTGTCAGGTTTGTACAGATAGTATGAGAGAGAAATTTTAGCACTGGCCAGTTGCCACCTCACAAGTCTTTCACTAGTATCAATCTAACCTACAGTAAAGGGAAAAACACTGGCAACGGAGTGCTAAACATTGGAAATATCATATGACTGGCTTAGTAATAGCCCTTCAAGTGAAATTTAATTTGGTAATTTTTAAAAGATTATTCATATATTATTTTATTATTATTATAAAAATATCAGGCTAGTATTTTTTTTAGTTTTCAGCTGGTTACTTCCCACTTTCCCAAATGCTTAGACTCTCTTTTGTGCCGTGTCTAGTTCTCCATCTCAATGACGGCAGCTCAGATTAAATCTCCATAGCTAAAAATTGAAGGAAAGCAAAGGATAAGGAGCACTAGACAAGCCTGACACAGGACACAACTCAGCAACTTCTATTTATGGATCTGTTTTCCACATCCACCCATCCTGTTTTGGGAAGGACAGTAGAGTAACTCATTTTAGACTAATGCATTAAACTAACCCAATCCATTCCAATTTCCTAGTTCTTAATATTATCTCTGCTTTACTTACATATTTAGGCATTCATCTGAGTATTTAGTTCACTGCATTAACCATTCCACAGATAAGCGTGATAGCAACCCGGCTGCCCTGGTGGGTTAAGTTCCAAGACATGGTTATAAACAGATTCAGCTGCAGGGAACAGCACCAGCTCCTACGCAGAACTTCATAAAATGGTCAAGGCTTCAGAGCACACGGCTGACAGTCCATTACACAGATTATTTCCGGATCACAGTAAGTAATCCAGTTGACTAAAATAGGATGGAATTAGGCAGTATCTAACAGTAGTAACGGTAACAAAAGTGGCTATAAGAAAGACGTCACCCATAATTTTGAAAGGCTTACGCCATGTCTGCATTTTCACTAGTCACTGTGCACCATCCTCCTCAACATCTGAATGATCACAGGCCAGTAAGTGTAAGAAATGCTGGTGTGTAGTGGAGGTGAGGGATAGCTGTTTTAAGATCTCCTTCTTGCCTCTGGTTGGTATAAGAGAAGTATGAAGATATCCATATTCTGTGGACAAATCATCCATATTTGTGTTGTCAGTCTTGACTTATTCTGCGTCAGGCCTCTGGTTTCCTCTCAGGGAAAAGAACTACTGGACCAATGCTCCATGCAGGGTAGGCCAATGGGGTCAGCTCTAGGCTGGGGAGTGGTGGGGGGTGGAGGGGGATGTCATCTTCTGCGCAGACTGCAAAAGGATGGGAGACTGCCAGTTGGTTGGTCCTTCAGGACAAGTGGATATAGGTGCACTCTGTAGGAAAGTCTGTAGCCTGAAAGTCTGGCACCAGCCCATGTTCCTAATCTCCTACTTTTGCTATGAGATGCTGGTAGGCAATGAAGAAATGAAGCTATTGCCTTTCTGTAAGACCAGAGGATGGCTACAAGTGGCACAAATACATCAGTGGTGGAGTAAACAGCCAGAGGTGCAAAAAGACCTTAGTGGTAAAGGTGTGGTCCCTGAGATACCTTGTGGAGGCCTGCCTTACAGCTCCAGTAGGACTGTTAGTAGGACAGGACTGGTGAGAGAGCAAGTCAGCACGAGCCTTCCCCAGTGCAACAACCCTTTTGAGAAACCAGAGCAGCACAGCATTGGTCAGAAAGCTGTTTCTCAAGTCTCTTTCCACTATATTCAGAGCGCTCTGCAATTTTTCCAACATTCTGATACAATTTTGGCAAATAGGACGTTACGTTTTAGTAGCATTGTATAAACGGTTTTCCACTAACATTCTGAGGCAAGCACTGGACTATTAATTTTTCCAGTCACCTGAGTTCTGCACTATCAACTTGTCACTATGAACTGAAACAGAGGAGTAAGTGTGAGGCAACACAAGACAGAAAATCTTTCTTTGAAGAGAGATGGCAAGGTTGCAGTAAAAGACAACATGACACCAAACTGCTTCTGATAAAGATCTGTAAAGACAACCCCATCTGTTTTTTCAAAAGCAGTATGGTCCAGCTCTTGCAAAAAGCATGGAATAGGTCATGCCAGCCCAAACCATTAGAGAAACATAACTTTTTCCTGCCTGCTCGGTAGGATGGATTTATTCTTTCTTCTGCTCCAACTACGAGAAGAATAAATTACTTGCAGCTGGTTAAATGCTATGTGGTGAATCTTGTTGTCTACCAGGAAACACTCCTTACTGAAAAGAAAAAAAAATAAATTCCTAATTTTAAAGATCTGTTCCAGACCAGTTAGCAATCAATATTTTCCTAAAATAGATCAAACAATAAGCTGTATGCCCACGAAAAGAAAGTGCCTTTGTGCTAACCTTTGGGGGAAAAAGGGTGGAACAGGGTAAACCTATATTTAATTGGTGATTCTAGGAGCATGACAACCTTACCCAGATGCCTTATTCTGCTCTGTTTGGAATTTGTCCTCTGTGTTCGTGTACATACGTTAACAATTAACTTATTTTGCCGTCTCTCATCTGTTGATTGAAATACATAAGGGGAAAGACACGCCAAATTGTTTTCGTCTGAGCAAAATAACTGATGCTAATGATGAGCCAAAAATAAGGAACAGACCATCAATATTTTTCAAATGTAGCCAGTTACTGATTAACTTGAGAAAATACCAGATATTACCTCTTACAGTAGATATAATATCTAAATATATTCAACCACTGTTACAAAAGCTAACTATTCACTTTCCACATTTGCCACTGCCCTGTAGGTTTATCCAAGACAAAGGCAGGTTCCCACCCTGCTGGCAGGGACGTAAAGGAACAGACTCTATAAAAGAGAACTAGAGAAACATACAAAGAGGCATGAAACTATAAAAAGCTTAGACGACTTTCTCCCACTTGTACCCTACTTTGTCAATTTAATTTACATATAAATAATTACCCTTTTCTCAAAACAATACTCTACATGCACGAAGACCTTCATGCCACAGATACCAGTCCAAAAGTGAAACATACATTCCTCAGTCTTCAGCATCTTATTTGAGTCAGGAGGGTTTCCCTGCGAAACGCTTCTGACTCAATAATTTTTTTTCCCTTTTTGGCCTCGGCTATTTTCCTGAGTTTCATTTTAAACAGAAATCTGCCTGTCCAAAAGCTGCTTGCTGCTAATTCTCTCTTGTCATTCTGGAGTCTGGGATCCCATACTGCCTGATGCTTCCGGGGGACATAAAGCACTCAGAAATGCTTTGAATTCTGAAAACCATTGCACACTGCAAGCTCAGGGTTGCAGCAATGGACCAGAGCATCAGATGACATTGAAGCAATACAGCTGTCAATAAAGCAGAAGGATCAGGGACAATTGCACATATGTGGTGGAGAAAGGAGACCTGTGTTTCAGGAAGAGAGCCAAAAAAGAGAAATGAACCAGAACTGGTCTTGGGTAGATTGTCACTGGTGTACTACAAGTCCTTGGATTAGTAACTGAGCATTGAAAAGCAGGAAGAGTTTAATTTCTAAGGAAAACAAAGCAAAACTTCGCACCCCAAAACAACACTTCATCTAAGGATAGCAAACTCCATACATTAGGTCTCACTACGAAATAGGTTAGCTCTTCTTTTACAGCTGAGGAAACTAAGGCTCACTATCACGCAGACGAAATATGGCAAAGCCATTTTTCTTATCTAGGTTTTCAATAAGAAGCCAAACAGCAAGAGCAAAGGTCAGATTAGCTCCGATTTTTTCTGCATCATTTAGCCCAAGCAGTAAATCAAACAAGGGAGTTTCAGTAGGATAAAAGATCAGATTTGAACTGAGGCTGAAACTCCTGGATTTCATTTAGCGAAGGCAAATAATTCACAACTGTGTAAGATCTGAGCAGACACGCGTGTGCTGTGCGCACACACACCAGCTGGCAGTACGCAGCCGAGAGCCACGACTCCGGGAGTGCTGTTACTGAAAAAAATTCACGCAGCCTGGCAGGCGGTGGCTGGACACATCTGATGTATCTTCACTATGTGTCAAGGTGAGTCAGAACACATGTGGCACAGACAGGAAAATTAGATTAACTCTCCATCACCAAACGGCTTCTGTGGCTCAGGTAAGAGGATCCACCAAGGCCACAATTTTGAACAAAAGTCTGTGAAGAGGAAATGTGTAGTGGTCCTAACTGGAACCACTGGGAAAAGGTGCATCACTTTCTTCCAGATTACAGAGCCAGTAAACAGTGGGATATTTTCAGTAGGAAAGATTAACTAAGAAAATAACAAAATACATAACCTCTGCTGCTTATAACTCCAAAGCTATCTAAGACATACAGAACAAGAAAGTGGCTTTAAAATAGATTCAAAAATAAAATTAAGTTGGAGTAATGCCTCAGTCAATCAGGGTACAGTCAGTAAGCCACGTCTGTACTTGTTCTATTAAAATGTGCTTTTGCGCAGAATTAACTCATCTAGTTAGGGGGAAAAAAAAACAATAACAACAAAACCAAAAACAACAAAAAAACCTCCCAAAACATTGGGAAGAAAGGCACAAGGACACCACTTCAGCTATTACACGAGGGCAATTTACATAATCCATATGGCATCACATGTGGTTGGGGTGATAAAAGCTCAGGAATATTTTCAGCTTTGTTTTTTTATGAAATAGCCAAGGAGCCATTAAATATGGAATTAGAATCTTGTACAAATCAAGCACTCCTAATATAAAGAAATAAATGAATAGTTCACACCATCCTTTGGTTTTAAGATCTTTTGTTGATGCTTTCAGTCATTTATTATAGTATACTTTTTCCCTTAGCATGTTTATTGGGTTAGTAATTTCCACTTTAACCACTTTTCCTTGGGGCTATATACTAAAAGCACCAGCTTCAGTTTGCAACCAAGATGTCTGGTTATTCCCATCATCTGACTGCTAAATATAGCTGTTGAATGGCTGCAAATCCGAGCTCCAATGGCCATGTCTTGTTCTCTGCCAAGACTTCTCCCCTCTGGTTCAGGAAAATGACGCCACCTTGGAAAAGAAAGTAGGTCTGTTTTCCAAGAATCCTCTCACAATTTTTTTGTCACCTCATCTTGATTTATTCTTGCCAGAATAAACTCTAAGTTCATATCTGTAAATGTGATATACAAACCTGATGACAACCCAGAAAGAGCTGCTGGGAGAAAACAGTTGCTACAGTCATGATGCTGGTGTAAGATACTTTAGTGTTACTGGACATAATTAAGACTAGAGGAAAGCACAGTAGTAAATTGTTTTAAGTCATCTGCAGACCAATGAGCTTTGTGCCTTAAATACATGCCTTATCTGGCAGCCTTCTACCTTTGCTGGGGATTCTGGGTACAGAAATAGGAGCCTGGAAGTAAAAGAACGTATCAACCTCCATGTAACAGCAGTATCTTCAATGTTGAGGGACAAGGGAAGAGAACAGAGGAGCCTGTCATGATGTTTAATAATCTCTTAAAGATCTAAGGTCCAGATGGAATTTCATGGGGGCTCTCAAAACAACTTCATCCTTAATTGCTATGAGAAAAATTTTATGAGATGCCTATCTGAATCTTAAATGGTGAAATACCGCAAACGTTAACTTCCATTTCTTAGCTTTGTAGCTAAAATTAACTTCAAGGACATGAGCATCAATAAACTGTTCTGGAAAGAGCGACAAAAGTTTGTAGCTCTTTTGCTTTCCTTTATTTTTCTGCCTCTCCCTTGCACACATAACACCACGGTCTTGTTTGCTTGCTCTGAGGAACTGCAAAGAGTCAACAACAGAAGCAAAAAAAAAAAAAAAAAAAAAAAGACGAAAAGCAAGGAGTAACTTAAGTGAGATATTCTCAAAGATACCATCTGGGGTTGAGTGTGATAGCTTCACGCTAGTACTGAACATGATCCTGCAAGTGGTCAGAGTTCAAATTCTAGACTCCGGCTTCCTGCGATGTTGAACAAAATGCTTTTCATCTTTCATGTTTTTATAGAACCAGAGTCAAATATTTTCTTCAGCCAGCATTTCTTGCAGTTCATCTTCTGTGCTTTCGGAAATCTTGGGGAAGAGAGAAAGGGCAGAGCTTTTCTGCCCTTAAGTGGATGCTTAACTGGACAATTTCAGTGAACTCTTCCAATAAGCACTGAAAGCTGCATGCAGTACGGAGCCTTCATTCTGAGAAATGAATGATCCCCTCCCTCAGATGGGAACGGAAGGAGTTACAAAGGATAATTTCAGAGATACTGGTAGATAAAAGACCTTTCATAGCATTGATGGGCCATGCCAGTAAAGAGTTGGAGTAAGAAGTTTTGTGAGCTTACAGCTTCATATTGTTGGTACATTTCTACAGTATTTATAACGTTTGGATAATAGCCACATTCATCTCACATGTTTAACTAGAGGAAATGTCTGAGAAAGGCTGTCATAGATTTTAGTTTTCTTTCTTCTGTTTTTCATTCTCAGATAGAAGACCAATCTTCAACACTCGTCTCATTGGGAAGGGAATAAACTGGTGGCTCCCATCTCTCAGATTACCACCCTTGCTGTTAAGCTATAGGCTTCTCTGGGAGTGGAGTGTTCTCACTTCAGGGCTATTGAGCAACACTTCATATGGAAAACTTTTCTCCTCTTTGCCCTCAGAGTCCTGCACTCCTCTCTGAGTCCTAGCACTGCTTTAAAAAGAAAGGCAGGGAATGTACATATTTGCCAGGATATTACTGCAAGGCAAAAGAGGACAATTTGAGTCCTCTGAGACGACAAAACATGTTGAACACAGATCTCCAACTTACTCAGCAAGTGCTCTAACCACAGGGCTCCTAAATAAGTGGTCAACACTTCTCCCGTCTGAGCTCTGAAAGAAACGCATGAGGCATTCCCTTATTCTCAAAGCACTGAAGATCAAGTGAAGTTTTGCGGCTGTGAATCACACTTTCCTCACATACTGAACTGAGAACTGCAACCCAGTGCCAAAATCGGAGAGACAGAGAGCATTTCATGCACATCTGGTCCTCAAATGGCTGAAGCCTCGTTCCAGACAGCACGCTGGGTGTTAGGGGTCCAGCTTGGGAGCCCTGGGAACTCTATGTCACGCTACTTATTTACTCCGTGAAAGCTGAATGTCTAACTTGGGTTTGTGAATAACATTCCCAAAGGCAAGCCTGTTACAAGCATCCCTGAAGAGCTGGGCAAAAGTATTGTATTTCAGAAGGAAGCTGTCAAGTAATTTTTTACAGAAGTCTTGACCAGAACGTGACACTGGGAGCCCCTCGTCAGGGAGTGGTGCCGTTACAAACTTGCTCTCCAAAAAGGTGCATCAGACAGTATCTCTGCTTCAGCTGAATGTGCCTAAACATGGGCCAACTGTTAACACCCTCCTGATCTGTTACATGTGTCTTTTAGACCACGCAGGCTAATTCCCTATCGCTAAGCAAGATCTAAGGCTAGGACCGTGACAAATTAGGTGCAGATGAATCAAAAAAAAAAAAGAAGAGAAAAAAATTAATGAAATGGTAGAGTTTTTTTTTCTAGACCTTGCAGTCATTATGCAGCAAATTTGCCTGTTTAGAACACTTATTATAGAAAAGTGTCTTGTCTCTTGATTATGTAAATCTCCCTTTCACCACCTCTTATGTATCAGTTCTACCTTTCTCTAAATGCCTGACCGGTGCATGATTGTTGGAAAATGATTCCTGATCCTGCAGCTGAACCTGCTGAAGAGGCATCTCCCTCAGTGCAGTGTTTTGTTGGTATAATCAAACTGGGTCTGTCCCAGTCTTACCCAGTATAGCAAAACAACTGCCTGAAGACTCGGGGTTTTTATCCGTTTAGCTGATGCCATCCGGGAAGTAATGCAGCTCAACTAGGAAAAAGAAAAAAAGAAAAGAAAAGAAAAGAAAAGAAAAGAAAAGAAAAGAAAAGAAAAGAAAAGAAAAGAAAAAAGAGAAAAAGAGAAAAAGAGAAAACAGAACCACCCCAAAGTGTCAGCCAGCTCAACGTTTCCACCATGTGAATATGGTGACAAAGCTGTCTCAAAGAGGCTCTTTCAGCGCAAGCCCTGGCGCAGGCAGATGGGCTTTCCACTAGTGTCACTAGATTCTTGCAAACACCAGGCTTCATTTGTTTTCATTTGTTCATGCTTTAGTTGGACTTTTTGGTACTACCTAAGCACCTATCCACACGGTGTAACTTTACAGCTGCATTGCCTGCTGGACCCAGGCAGTCGAAACGGAGCATGTGCAACCCTTGGTTCTACTACCTGCACTTGAGGTATTTTTTTCTGGGATACTCCCTCTATTTTCATGTTCTTTGGAATATCTTGTACACTTCTGTATTGTGCCTGAAATAAATTATTGACAAAAAACCAAGGGACTTGTATAGTGATGTTGGGTTGAGGCAGGTTTTTTTTTTTCTTTCGATCTCCATTGCCGTCATCTTGTGAATAGCTCTGTACACGCCAGTAACTTTATATACATCAACAGTCCCACTGAATAGTTCCCACGTGACTTCACTGGTAACTGTTTGTAACATTAGGTGCTAACGGGAATGCTCTGCATACAAAATTTAGGGTTCTACACAGTGGAAAAGTCCCATTTGAGGACCTAGATTATCCTTATCCTTGGAACTATCATCTTAGTCCAGAGGCTAGAGAATTTAACAACTTCTATCTTTGCATACAAAATACTGGTTGTTGTTTCCCACACGCTTAGGAAAAGACTGGGATGTCCCAAAGATAGTGACGAGGATGGCAGTGAAATCCCTGGCGTGGATTTACGTTTAAGCCCTAGCATTTAGGATAGACAGCAAAAGACGACAAGAGTCTGGTGAGTTCAGAGGGCTTCAGGCACAGGAGCAGAACTCCATGTGATGGCATTTTCAACTCTTTCTTCATGAAGACGGTAATCTGGAGGCAACCTGGTCTAGTGTAGGGTGTCCCTGCTCATCGTGGGTGTGTTGGAACTAGATGATCCTTGTGGCCCCTTCCAACCCAAACCATTCTAAGATTCTGTGATTATAAGATCTATAGAAATATGGCAACCTAAGGAGTCACTTCAGAACACCGAAGAAAGGCACTTCTTCCAGCACTAAATTCTGCCCCCAAACATTATCATATAAGTAGTGATGAGTTTTGAGGGCAATCTGTGAAAAATATTATACGCCCACATACGCAGCGATTGAAACAGAATACACTTGCTGAAGCCAAGAGTGGCATTTTACCATTTAGGAAGCTTTTTCATTAGTCAACTGTCTTTCAATAGCTAAACTCCGTATTTGCCACTTTAAATGTTGCTTTTTAAAAAAAAAAAAAAAAAAGAGCACAGATTCTTATCGCCTTTTCCAAGCAGGCTGAATTCTTCAATCCTAACTGGTTTTATCTTGGCACAGCTATCAGGCTACGTTACACATTTCTCGGAAACGTGTGTCAAAATCAGAGTGCTTATTGTTTAGTTTAAGGAATAGTTTCAAATCTAAATGTGGGGAAATGCAACCCAGGAAAAAACAGGATTTAAAAGAAAAACAGTAAAAACTAAAGGAAATTACTGTTTTCACTGGATGCAAAATTGAGCACCTGATCCTTCGGTTTCATGTATAATCCTGAAATTTTACAGAAGTATTTTCTCATATACTTACGGGAGCTTTGCAGGACTCAGTTCAATGTTTCTATGTAACTGTCTTCTCTAAATCTGTTTTTAATTAATCTATTACATATTCTAACTTCTAAAGAATGGGATTTAGAAAAGCGCTGGGCATCAGCCTTACTTTATTCCTATTAAGTCAGCGGTAAAACTCCCCTTAATTCCGCTGGGAGCAGAATTAGCCCCATGCCAAGCCCATTTTCAAAATCGCGTCTCCTCAGCTTACGCAATGCCGTCTGCCTGCCCTTGTTTAAAGCACAGGCTTCCCTCTACCGTTTTTTTTTTTCCCTTGCAAAATAAAGTCATGCAAACACACCAACCACCCAACCGACCTGAGCATCGTCACTTCTGGGAACAACCCATCTCGCTGTTTTCCTTCTGACTCCGTGGTTCACATTTTGGAGGCAACATTGAAGTTTACGGTGCTGAACCTGCAGTGAAAGCCTAGGCAGGGTCCCAGCGCGACCCAACGAAGTTGGAGATAAAGCTCTCTGGGTTTTGGCTGGATTCCCTTTTCCAGTTAAAGTGACCCAGCATTTTATAGCGTTTCCCTGCTTCTCACACCCCCACTCTTTGTTGTGTTTCTCTGTAACACGAGCAAAATCATAAACTTGCATCGCTCTCTATCTTTCGGAAACTTTTCCTCTCGCGGGAGGCCTGGGGAGCTCCACGGAGCAATTCGATCAGCTATCAAATCCGACATCTCCCTGTGCCAACACGCTGCTTTTTCATTTGCACTAGCGCAGACAAACAGTCGGCTTTTCACACTCATCTGGATACATTCCCCGCACTTCCCTGCCCAGGAGGTACCGTTTACCTGCAGAAAAATAAGGTGCGGTTAAAGCCTGGACTTCTCTCAAGGAGCACGGCTCCTCCTGGCAGCCCGGGCAGGGAACCACAGCCGGCCCCGCTCCCCGCCTGGTGCGGTGCTGCTGCCGCCCCCCGCGTTGCCCCTGGCTGTGTGCGCGTGTGAGTGTGTGTGTGCACGTGTGAGTGTGTGTGCACGCGTGCGCCTGTGCGTCCGTGAGCGTGCAAGCACCCGCGCGTCTGGACGTGTGTCGCTGTGTGTGCATGTGTGTGCACGCGCATCCGTGGCGGGGGTGGATGCGTGTGTGTGTGCACAAGCGCGCACGTGGGTACGCGTGTGCGCGCGTGCCTGCCGACCGGCACGTGCCGGGGTCG
>VWZZ01002571.1:189836-231848 GCA_013399095.1 Psophia crepitans | reverse complement strand
GGCTCTCCCCGGGGTGCGGGGGCCGGCGCGGGAAGGCGGGCTCCCTGTGCCGCACTGTGGGGCAGAGGAGGAGGCAGGTAGCCGTGCTGTCCTGCGCCGGCCCTGCCGGTGCGTGCCGGGGGGAGAGGGGCGGTGTGGTGCAGCGCTTCAGGGATGCCGCGAATCCGTTTGGTGATACCGGCTGCCTAAAGAGTTGAGGGTATTCGGTAAAACGCAGGCAATTTCGGTTATAGCGGTAAAGCCTCTGAGCTGTAATGTGTTTTGACAAATTCTCCGAACTGTCTTGTTCGTTGGTGCTGCTTGGTTGGTTCGGGTGCCGCTTCAAAGTCCGTCCGCAGAGAAATTCCCCGGGCTGTGTGCAGGTTAAGCGCAGCTTGTGTGGTGAGCACAGCTTGGCAGGGCCCTCTGACAGAACAAGGATTTCCTTGGCAATATAGTTAAACTTCCCGTCATTACTGGCCGGTTTATTTATCGAACTGCCAATTTCAGCTGCCTGCAGAGATGAAGGTTTATGAATTAATTAGCAGTATGTGTTTCCTGTGCTGTGGTGATGGAAACGAGATAGGAGCGAGACTGTAACTACTGAGCATTTCTGTGTTTCTGAAACATCATTAGCCTTATTTGGACTTGATTTATTTTTATTGCATGTTTGTGTGGAGCTGTCTGAAAAGTGAGCCCTGAGATCACACGGAGCACCAGATAATAAGCTCTCGCAAATCTCGAGTTGTGCTCTGGTGTCCTTGCATCAGTTTAACTATTTTAGCAAATTGTGCAGCAGTATCAAGCAGTAAATACCACTGCAAAGGTATTTTAAGGGAAGAAACTCTCAGGAGTGCATGGTATAGACCGCATCTTGGTGTGCAGAGGCTGTATTCTCTGCTGGTTTAGTCACACAGCCTCCCTGAGGCATACAGAACAAACACAAATACCAGCAAACTCTTTTCTCAGTTATCTTGAATTGCCATGTAGAAGTATTTAGAAGTAATGAGGCTCCAGACCTGATGTACATGATTTTGTACTATAGAAGACTGCAACAAGTAAATAAGCGGGAGGAAGAAGATAAAACTTAGTATACTGCTTTTGCTGGTCCTGCTTTGTGCCAGCTAGTCTAAGTTAACTTTTAATATATATGAATACACGGTATATGTATACATATATTTGTATGCTTGAGTATATTATGTTTGTGTGCATACATACGTACCCCAGTATCTATTCGATTTTTTTCTTTCTCCCTTTCCATTCCATCACTCTTCTTTCTCCTCTGCTGTTACACGGGAGCCACCGACAACAGAGTCACTTCCCAAAACAGATTTTTGGCTGTGTAAGCATAGGAAGTGACAGAGAGTCTGCAGTTAGTTTCCAGATCTTTGTTTTTCCTTCATATCTCAGTATAATTCCTCAATACTATGTGTTGTTTCTGGGAGTTTCCTTTCCTCCTGATTCAGTATGTAACCATAACATCTTGTTTACTTCGTTGCTCTTGCATTTTTGCAGTACCTTGACTGGTTTGATTTTTCTTTTTTGAAGAATACTTCCTTCCCCCCTCCCCTCCCAGTGTAAAACGTTGTTCCCCGTTCTGTGTTAATTTGCTTCACATTGTTTCACGTGTTGGCCTTTATGTTGCTTTTCTCTCTGTCTTTGAAAGCTCCTGTCTGCTTTTTTGATGTTGATACTTTACTGTCAAGCTGGAATTCTATTCTGCAGTCTTTTTAGAAATAGATTTAAATCGTAACTTTTTGAAGTGTGAGCTTTTGTACTACGCTGTACATGGACAGAAACTGGAATTATCCCGTAAAGCTGCTCTCCTTGTGGTTGCATGCTGGAGGTGCAAATGTAAAGCATATTTCTGCTTTCATACCCTTTTGAGCCTGGAATTTGCATCTGTGTTGTATGATGTATGTCGTATACCTAGAACTTAAAATTTGAAGCTCTTCCTGTGGATATTTTGACAGAAGGAAGCAGGCTACTCTAAAGGAAAAGAATGCCAAGTATCAAGGTTGTTCTTCCTTGCATTTCTGTCCTGGAAGAGCTCTGTACCGTCAACATGCTGGTATAAAGCTGAGGGAGAAGAGAGAGTTTAGGGATGTTTTGTGGTTCGTTTACTGTTTTAAACTTTAAGTTGAAATAAGTGTTTAGAAGTGTAGTCAGTACTAATACGGTTTGCGATGCTAAAATGCCATGTCTCTCTAGCTTTTCTTAACAAAGTTTTGTTATGGAAATTTTAACCATTTTTTTTCTATAGCATACTTTTTATATTAAAACAATGAAGCTTAAAAAAGGTGGCGATATAAAGATTCTGGAACCTTTTCTAGTTATTTCTCATATTATGTTGCTTTCGATACTAGAAAAAGAAGTTTGTTGAACAAGTAGAAGACTCGTGGAAAGACAGAAGTGGAGATCACGTTGCTGTCTCTGCCTTCCACTCCCCCAGAGTGATACTGTTGTTCTCAAGGTCTGTGTGCAGTAACAGTCCCACCTTGTTAGAACCACGGCGCCTTGCCTGTTCGCACAATAAGAGGTGTGGGCCAAAGACCAGAGATACTAATGGGTGCTGTGATATTCCTCTGTTTTTCGTCTGATGGTGAGTTACAGGCAAGCTCGACAGGGTCTGACAGTACTGCTGGCAGTGGGGTTTGCCCAGTACTTCCTGTTGTCAGACAGCTGTCAGTTGCTTGTGGTTGCTGAATGTTTTTACTCTCTGACCTAATGTTGCCCTCTCTAAGCGTCTTCCTCATGCCAGATCCTTCAGGAAGGCTTGAGCAAAGGTAATGCTGCTTTTGAGCATACCAGCACGCTTGTCTTTTGTCAGAACTTGAGTACTTTGGTCTGTCTCACTGATGCTCTGGTTTCTCCATGACTTGGGGCAATGTGTGGATACCTGGCACACCTCACACTGGTCTTTGTGGTGTCCTGATAGGAGCCCCAGACTGTGAATGAGGAGACTGTGGTTTGCATTCCTGTTCTTCCACTCTCTGATTGGAGACATGGCCCCTCTTTTAAGCAAGTACCTCCTGTGGTATCTGTTCCCCATCTGTAAAAAAGGGGGAGTGGAAGACAGTGATGACACTGTTACATTAAAATAAGCTGAAAGTCTTCCAGTCTCCCCTTTGTTACTGTTGGTTGTGACTAGACGTCATTATTTCTGACTGGGAAGGGAGGACTTGCAGGTGCACAGGCAGTTTGAAGAAGGTGACAGCTTGATATGAACAGAAGAAGTGATTAGAAGAGGATGGTAATAGTGGGGACAGGCTACGGAGGTAGGAGATGCACTGTTTAAATTAGGGAAATCTGACTCTGAATTAAAAAAAGTGATTGAATTATTTAGGTGTTAAGAAAATAGCAAAAACTGAACTCTTCTTATTTCAGAGGAAAGGAATAGAAAGCAATGTATGAGCTAGCTCAGGTACTAGAAGCGATATAATCACATTAGTGCAGTGCTCTGCCCAGGCTAATTAATCCTGCTGAACAGCAAGCTCTTGGTGTTGGTGGAGCACCATACTGATGCAGCTGTGCTGCTCTTGTATGAGGTACGTAGCTTGGAAACCATACGTGTTATTGTTCGGAGCTGCTTGGACATGTTTTCGGGATGAAAAGCCTCCTTGGTAAGCTGTAATCGATGTCTGAAGAGCGCGATCATGCAGTGCTCCAAACACTTGCACCGCTCTCAACTGTTGCAGTCATCTAACAGAAGTCCTGTAGCAGAGAAGTTTATTCACTGATTATATGGTCATACCTCACCACGAGTCCTTGGGGCTCAACAAGGCAATGGTCACAGGTCAGCAAAACAGACTTTGCAGCTGAAAGTTGCTTCACGCTGTCTTTATAGAAAGAACTGAATTGAGGTTGTATTGGTGTCGTGAATTGTGGCGCTTACAAGGTCCTCAGCACTCACTTTAATTGTTTTCTGTGGTGACTTTTACGCAGTTTAGTTGTAAGTCATTAGATTAAGCAACAAGTCTCAGTAATGTTTCAGGGAAGTTCAGAAGTAGCTAGAGGAAAGAAGACTTGTGAGCGTAGAAATAAAGCACTAATCAGAGATCTAATGCGCACTTGACATAGCAGCACTTGGGCGTAATCAGAACTCTCCAGTAACAAGGAGGAGTGATGGCAAAATTACAGGAGGTGGCTCACCTCTGAAGAAGGGCGGTCAGCTCCTTGTGCCGTCCTGCATGCTTCCACTGCTTGCTTTCCTGCTGCCTGGTATCTGGGTGCTGCTGCTCGGGGAGGGAGGGGGGGCCGGGACATACTGGGGGGGATTTATTTTCTTTGGTGAGAGGAGGTGAGCTTATTGATACTCATTGCGGTCAAAAGAGGAGGCAAAGGCTTTTCTTACCACTTTTGACTGCTTTTGCCCACTGTCTACTTTGTGTTAATTCCACTGTAGCCCTCTGTAAGCTGTTTCAGCTCACTGAGCCAGCAGAAAGCTGCCAGAGCAAAACAGTTGGATAGCTTTCTGAGTTGAAGGCCTTAACAGAAGGGTTGTCTTGGTGCTAGTTTTGGCTGTGGTGAGGCAACTGCTATGTGGATGAAAGAGGTACAAAACCTCTTTCAGTGGGCTTGTTCTAGGAGCTGGTCTCTGATCTTCTGGCCTAGCTTCTCCATTAAAATTGCATCTCCACAATATGACATTTGCAGAGCAAAGGTTCAATCTACTCTAGTAACCTTCTGTAGCAGTCTGAAGTGCTGTGTTTCAGGAGGTTGTTACCTCCCAACCCCTTTTCTCAGAACAGAAGAAAGGAAAAGAAACACAGTGGCAGGAATTACTGAAGCCCAGCTCCTGTAGACCAAAAATCAGAGTGCTTTTACTGGGAGGAAGGTTGTGGGGGCCTTTGTGGGAGGACGAGGGAAAGGGGGTTGAAATGCAGCAGTGGAAGTATGGAGTGGTTTGGGTTTCAAACAGAAAAAGCCACTTTCCCTGATGGTACGTTTCTTTAAGAATAAGATGCAGTGAAAGACCAGGAATTGACATGTGGTGAGTAAGCAATGTGGTGATTCCTGGCAATGTGCTGATGACGCAATGCATTTTGAAGGAAGTTTTCTTAATAGTACGTTGTGTCCTTAATGCTGACGTCTTGTAGCTGTCATTCAGTTTGTCAAAGGAGTTTAAAATGAATCTTGGCTTTTTCCCACCTCCAAAGCTTTATTTTGCGTTCCTATATTCTTCAGTATTTTTGTACGTACTAGTTCTTTTTAAGTGTTTTGCAGTCCCTTCCTTCCTGATAAGTACTGCTTATTGTAGTTCTTTCTTTTTTTAATGGTTTTATAAAAGACACTAAGGAGGTGAATTAAGTGTCTAAATAGAGGGAATCAAGTATGGTGGGCAGGTAGATACCTTATATACCCGTAAGTTAAAGGCATCTTCACAGGGCTCATGGATGCTTTCCCTGGGTTTGTTGGCAGATTTGTGCTCTTGTGAAGTGTCAGCTGGAGGTGGCAGGGGTTATCTTATGGCATCCATAATGTCACAAAACAGTCAGTTAAATTGCTTGCTTAGGGATGATGGCACTACAAGATGCAGAGAAGCTTCATCTGAGTTACTGGGAGTATGATTCAGTGACTCTATTAAGCAACCTCTTGGTTCTGTCACTTGGCAGAGCCAGTTTAACCTGCCAACCAGACAGAGACCTACCCCCACTTGTGTTGGGTTTGTGGCCTGGAGGGGTAGGGAGCCAAAATGGCTCAGTAGAGGCGTGAGCACAGTGGAATCCCACTCAGCCAATGCATTTAAAAGGAGAGCAAAGTGGGGATAGTGGGAGTGTGGCATCTTTTTGTCCACAAGATGTGAAATAGGGTATGACTTTGCCAAATTAATGTTCTTCTGCTGGGAGCCCTTAAGGTCTTTGGGGTTTGTTGTTTGTTTTTCTTTTAAGAACCTGGCAGCCTGCTCCCAGCCAAATAACTTAGTTTCTGCCATGCAGGTAAATGCCTGTCTGATTGAACATCAGTCGTGAGACAGAGGGATCCCTCATTGTGTGACAGTGTGCATTTTTGAGCAGAATAGGGTGTGTTCCATTGCTAGTTCATGTTTTTCAGCCTTAAACCTGTTTTCTGTGAGCTAAGAATGATATTTAATTTTTTATGCTCAAACTTGGTCTACGTTCTCAACAGGTAAATTTACTGAAGCTGACTGAATGCCCTATGTAACTGGATCCTGAGAATTGTGGGAAAAATGAAAAGATTTTAAATGTTCAGTGGAAAACATCTGGCTTTCACAAAAAAAATCAAGCACATGATTAATTCTTTAACTGAAAACCCATGTGCATATTTTATGTAAAGGCGAAACCTAAATTCCAGACACGCAGAACTCTTTGTGAAAGCTAAATAAGATGATGTAAAGATGTGAGTTAAAGCTTAAAATGGAATGTCTCCTGCATTTTGGCAGGAGTTATATTCTCATGGTGATGATTTCATATTCAATGTTAGTATAGCAGCTGATGGCAGCCATTTAATATAAAGAAACAGAGTAAATCATGTTGTTGGTGAGTACAGTTGCTTGAGGCTGTATTTCTGTGCTGTGGGCAAACTGAAGCAGAAAAATTCCACCTGTTTATTAAAATCTACCGTTAAGGTTGAAACTGTCTTATCTTATTCACTCATAAGAGAGACAGCCAGGCTTTGATAGCTTCTTTGAATGTTAATGAAACCACAGGGCTATGAAAAGAAAGTCATGGACAGACAGGAGTCAGCACTTCTTGTGGTAGGTAATTAATGTCACTGCAGAAGCACTTGTGTGACTGTTGGGTGGACGGACCTTTTCTTAAAGCTTTCTGAAACATACTGCTGTAAGAATTGTTGAGGATGTTAACTTTCTGTTTGGTTGGTTTGGGGTTTTCTTTCCTGCTTGGGGAGCCAGCATAGGTGTAAATTTCTGTGGTTTGCATCTTAAATAGAATATTTTAACAAGTAGTTCTTTTATTTACAAATAATAAATTTGTTTTCCTAACTTACTTGGCAGAATAAGAGTAATGCTTTAGGAAAGTGGCTTTGATTCAGCGTTTGCTGCTGTCTAATGGTGCAGCACTTTTCTGGCCATAAACTGCTGCCCGAGACGGTACAGAGATGATGAAACACTGTTTTTTGGTAACAAACTCTATTCATACTGTAACATTATGTTTTGGAGGATTTTGTGGTCTATTTTGGAATTATTTCTAGAACTTTAATTTTACAAATGAAAAACATACTTGTTTAGGTGGGCCTATGAATGAAGCAATATGGGCAATGTACCAGGTACTCAATATACTAGTTCCTTCTTTTGTGTGAAAGTCTCCTGTATCCACAAAATTTCGTGGGTTTTTTCTTGGGTTGGTTTTGCTTTTTTTTTTTTTTTTTTTTAAGGCACATGATGTAAAGAATGTGTGTGCACTTCTAAGAAGCATCTCTGCTTTTCTGTTTTCCATGACTTTTTATAATTGGGTCTGCAAGTCTGTTGTGCAAACAGAGTTGGTGAGTAGTAAAGGGCATGCTTGCTTGAACCAGATTAAATGCAACCTTTCACAGAACTGTGGTTAAGTTGCTGTTGTATCGCAGTGCTCGTCAGCCTTGCCTGCAGAGCCCGGAAGACCTTACACTTGTGAGAACGCAGTTCAGTTTTCCAGGGGTGAGAACGGTCCAGCGACTTGCGCAAGATCATGCAGCGTGATGGTGAAGAGCAAAGCTCGGCTGCCTGGCTCCAGTCTGGTTTCTGCCCACTGTAGCAGGGGCTGTTGCTGTGTGCTGGGCAAAGGCTGTCTTTGTGCTGCTAGTCTCTAGCTTGGGCATGTTAGCTCACTGGGCTCGGTTTAAGCCTGGTGGTGGAACCTGGTTGATGGCTGCGTGCGAGCAGCTGTGGTTTGCCACTGAACTGCTGCTCGTTGCAGGGGAAGCTAAACCTGAGACTCCCTGGTTCCATGTTTCGGTCACTTAGCTGTAAGCTTTTTAAGCAATGCTTGAAATCAAATGCTCTGGTCCAGTGCTGTTTTGAAGGAAGGCAAGTAGGGTAATAAAATTATTTATTTTACCTTTCTTGCATGTTGAAATCTTTAGTTTGAACTCTGTTGTAACCAAGAAATGCTTGTAAGAAATAATGTGACAACTCGCAATAACTCTCTGCAGTAAGCTGATTGGATTTTATAGCTGGTGTTTATGAAGACACAGGTATTGCTCATTCTGATGCCTCTAATTTTAAAACCTTTTCAAACAGATTGGATGAGCACATAACCTGCTGTTACATTCTTATAACTGTTAAAGTTAAACATTCACAGCCCTTGTGGGAACACTGAGATATGCAGTCTCTTATGCAAAGGTAACTACAAGTGTAAAATCTACTTTCATTTGTCCTCCCACTCCCTCTTGGAAACTCTATGTACCTTGGCTTTTAAATTGTCTTAGGAATAAAGCAAGTGAATGGAAGTCTGGCTTCTAAGAAACTCAGGGCTTTTTTTTTCTTTTCCTAATTGCAAATCTCTAATAAGGTAAGAAGAGATGGTAGGCAATATTGAGCAGAGGACCAAAATGATGCTGTGCAATGGATGAGCTGATGACTATGAAACATCTGGTGGTTACAAGACTTCTGCATACATCTCAAATTATTTCAGAAGAATCAACTTTTTTCTCTGATGCTGGGCAGAAACAGAAATTGCAATTTTAATGTAAAAACATGCAGCTTTGCACTTCACATGTGAAGATACATGTTGCTGGCATTTAGGTTAGAGGCGGTGCTGTGTATTGCTTGTATGAATAACGTAGAAAGGAAAGAATGATACTTTTTTCTAGAATTTTACATCATCTGACTTGTGTAGAGGTGATCTTATTGCTTGGCAACATAAGCCCTCTTTTTAAATTATTTATTCAAAGTCAGTACGTGCTTTTAAAACATTGCAATAAAATTGCATTAGATCAGTGTGGCCTGTTTCTTTAATTAGTATTCAGACCACTGTGAGGCTATTTTGTGTTTTTTTTAAAGTATCTGCATATTTTTCCTTCACTTACTCCAATGCATAATAAACTTCTCTGTGCCTTTTGAAATTTTTTTTGTTCAGGGACTGCTTTCTTCCAAGGAAATAGAAAGTAGCTTGTGCAAAAGAATACCAAGCTAAAAAACATTTTGCTTTCAAACTCTAGTGCTTAAGGAGATAGTAATTTTACTATTCACTGATACACACACACAGATGCAGACCCGGTCTTTAACTTCACTATGGGTTTTCTCGCTGCCTTCGAGCACTGACATCTGTTGGTGCACTGAATGGTGATACTGATGATAAAGCTTTGCCCATGCTTCTGTCTGTAGGGAAATCTGCTGCCTGTTACTGTGGTTATAGTTCTCCACCCATCTGTGATTTTGAGAATTGCACTTTAAATTTTGTGTTGGACCTAGATAGTAATACTAGATTCCTTAAACTAAAGAAGAGAAATAGATGTTAATCGTTTGCAGTGATGGATTTTTGCCCTCCCCCCCATCTTGCAACAGAAAACCTAATTACCATTTAGAGAGTAGAAGAGTTATACATGTTACATATTTAAAAAGTCGTAATACTTCAAAGCTGCATGCTGCTTTCTTTGTTCTGGTGAGATCGTCTGAAGAATCACCACGGGAAAAACTGTGCTATGTAAAGACGAACTGCAAGTTGACTGATATTTTAATGTCTTATTCTGTAAAGCTCTAGAGAAAGCATGGCACTGAACCTGAACTGACTCTTCATAGAAATGTATGTGATCTTGTCAAGGGCTGAAGTGACATCACAGATCAAGAAGGGCATTTCAAACAATGACCTTTCTGAAGAAAAGCCCGTAAGTCTCTTTGTGCAGTTTCTTTAAAAAATCACTGCCTTCATATACTGAGACAGAGATGTATTTGTATCTCTCTCCATATATATGTTTTACATAAGAGCCAAATATATTGTACAGTTGGTAAATGATAAATTCTGTTTTCTGTAAGTGCGGATGTAGTTGTTTGGGGGCAAGCTCTGATCTGAATAAACACCTTGAAAAAAGTAAAAGGCATAGGTTTTTTTCATTTGGTGGTGGTATTTTTTGTGGGTTTTTTTAATTATTATTACAATCAATCATCTAAATTGAAAATATAATTATACATATGCTGCAAGCAAAATCCAAAATATTAGGGTGGAGTAAGTAAATCCTTGTATTTCAATAATCAATTTTGCTGAAGTTATTTTTTTATTATATAAATGTAAACCTTGCAGAAAGTAGGTGCTCTGTGAGCAAATTTTCAAGCTTCATGGAAAGAGTTTTCACATGCAGTCTGATCATCTGAAAGCACTATGGAGGCATGGTTGGTCTGTGGTTATGCGCACTGTAGTTCTGTTTGTTCTTTCTTCCAACCTTCTGCTTACCATATGATTTTCTTGTTGAGAAGGAGAGAGATTCAAACTCGCTGCTGTACCTCTGGAGGCCAGATCTCTTGCTTAGAGCAGGGCTGACTTCAAAATTAAATCAGGTTGCTCAGAGTCTTGTGCACTCAAGTGTGGAAAAATCTCTGTGGAGGGAAATTCTGCAGCCCCTCTGGACAAACATATTCCAGTGTTTGAAAACCCTTATTGTAGCTTTTTTAAAAAAAGTATTGTTATATTTAGTTAGAATTTATCTTGCTGCAACTTGTGATCACTGCCTTTTTTCCTTTTATTGTGTACCACTGAGAAGAGCTTGGCTACCTTTTCTCTGTGGGCACCCACTATGTCATTAAGAAGCCTTCTTCTCTTCTCCTTTCTAGTCTGAGCAAACCCAGCTCCATCTATCTCTTGTATGTCATGTGTTGTTCTGCTTTTTTTTAAATCACTAATTGATACAAGGGAGGTGAAAACAAAGAACAGGGGTCCCATTTGAGGCATCAGGAATGTTGCTTTCCATCACTAGCTAACACAGCCCACTATATCTTTCATTACTGCAAGGATGCCTTGCTTACTTGTGTTTACCAGGTTGTTCACCAGGACACCCAGGACATTTGTTGCAAAGCTGTTTTCTAGCTTTTAAGTTCCCATTGTATACTATGGCATGGGATTATTCCACGTTATGCATAATATTTTTGTATTTGCTCTTATTGGGCTTCACAAGGCTTGTCAGCTCACTCCTCCAGCCTGTTGAGGTCCTTCAGGTGGGAGCCCAGCTCTCCAGCTTCTTGATTGCTAGCGTTGTGTTACCTGCGAAGTTTGTGAGGGTGTGGTGTTCTCTGTTGTTCACATTAACCCCAGAGAAATGTCACTCGTAGCTAGCTGCTAGTTAGACTTTGATGTGTTTACTGCTGTCTTGAGCTTGTCAGTCCAGCCACTCTTCATTGGCCTTGTTGACCAGCCATCTAGTCCATACCTTTTTGGCTGCTGTAGTGCTAATGGGAACAGTGCCAAAAAGCATGCTAAAGTCAAGGTAAATGATGTCTGCTGCTCTGTCCTCATCCACAGAGCCAGTGGTTTCATCATAATAAGTAACTGGGTTGGTTGAGCACATTTTGCCTTTGGGAAATTATGCTTGCTGTTTGCAAAGGTGTTTCTGTCCTTTGTGTTCCTGGAAATAGATTCAAGGAGGACTTGCTCCATTTTCTTCCCAGGACTGGGAATAAGGCTGACTGGCCTGTAGTTCCCTGAATCTTCCTTCTTGCTCTTCCTCGGTTACTGGACACCTCCCTTGATCACTACGGCCTTTCAAAGGTGATCTAGAGAGGCCTTGTAATGATATTGACCAACTCCCTCAGCATCGTCAGAAGCATCTCATCTGGTCCCGTGGATTTGTGTATGCCCATTTTGCTTAAGTACTCCATCTGGAACTTCATCTTCCTTTACCTGACACCTTTCCCCAGGTGTGCGTTTACCTGGCCAGTAAAGACCAAAGCAAAAAAGACAGAGGGCTTGAGCTTTTTCATGTCCTTTGCCACTGGTTTTCTCAACCTGTAGTGCAGCAGGTCCCTGTTCTGTTTGGTCCTTCTTTTGCTGCTGATGTACCTAAGGAGGCCACTGCTGGCCCATGGCAGTTTCCAGCTGAGCTTTGGCCTTTTCTCCCCTTGTGCCTGGGAGTAGCCCCTGCCCGCTCCTCCTCCGTGAGCTTCCCTGGGTGCTTGAGCTTAGCTGGGTGTTCCCTATGTAGCCACCCCAGTCTCCTGCTGTGGGCTGTTCTCCTGCTTGAAAGTCAACAAGGTCTCTTGGGCGCCTTTGCCCTGTGGGGAACTCCCCCATGGGATCCTGCGGATCAGGTCCCTGAACAGACTGAGCTTGTTCCCCTGAAGTCCCAGGTTTTATTACTTGACTTCCTCAGTTCCTTCAGGATCTTAAACTCTCTTGTCTAGCATTTAAATACGCTTGGGGTTTAGACATTTCACATTCACACATTAATCGTTTTGAAGTAAGCATTTATTATGGGAGGTGAGGTGGTGGAGGAAAAGGACGTGTAGCCTTTGCTGGCCAATCTGCATCTCTGCTACCTCTTGGTTCATTAGAGAACCCCAGCAGGCAACTGCGTGTTAGCTTAGCAGGTACTTTGAAATTTTTAAAAATGAGGAATGTTTACTGGACAAACAGATATGATTAAATGTAGGGATTGATTCACAAGACTCTGGCACGGGTAAAACCAAAGACCTTTATTGCTTACAAGTTTGTGCTTATATAGATTCATTAGCTGTCCACGCGCTCTATCTTGCTTGTGGATTGGTTAACGCTTGCTGTTCACGCACCGCGGCTAAGCTTCTGGTTGGTGCTGTTAAGCAGGACACGCGTCTTCTGGTTTCGTCCTACATCTGTGTTCCAAACTGTCTTTGTCTTCATCTTCCTTTCTACGCGCTTGCTTCATCACTCGCTTCCTCATTCTATGTCCTTCAAGGTTATGTCGAATTGTTCAAGGTCGCTCGCAACACTCCCTGTAAATCCCACAGTTAAATACAGGGAATTCCCACTGAATTTTTGAAATACAAGCTGTTGATGGAAACCAAAACTCTTCGTTGCAGCTTTTGCCACTTTTGAGGGTGTAAAAGGGTTACTAGTGTACTGACTCGGGCTTTGAGACCTGCCATCGAAGAATCATTTGGTGTTTTGAAGCTTCTTTCCTCTGCATATTTCTGTTCAAAATACGAATCATCTGATGTTTATACATTGCAAATACGTAACTAAGGATGTGAAAGCTAATGGAGTGCCAGTTAAAGATGGTAAGTTCAAAGTTTAAATTGTAACAGAAATGGATACCACTGAATTAGATTTAAATCACAGTTCTGTGTGATTTCTTTCTTAAGGGTCTAACTTCATTTGTAAGCACTTAAAATAAACAAATACCTATTGCTAGCTTACAAACTTGCGTTTTTTTCATTAAATTTCCCCTGGTTTGTGTGACTTATTCCATGGTTTACAGCAGGCATTGTAAATATGTTTACAGTAGGCTTGCACTATTACACTGCACTACCAATTCATGAGAGTCCAACTCTTCAGCATTTGATTTTCTGTCACTTTTGACATCACAAAGAGGTCTCGCTTTACAGAAGCTTGGTTTTGAAAATGAAGTCTTTCTTTATACTGCCTCGTGCTCAGCATCCAAGCTCACTAGTTGCTTCTAAAAGGGTAGGTTTTCAGCATTATAGCAATACATGAGCATCCCTTCAATTTGACATGCCTATTCCGATTTTGTGATGTGAGAAGCAAAGCTCTTTTGAGCTATAATAGGGATTATATTATAACCTTTTTTCCCCCCCAGTTTTATGACCCTTTGTTATGGGAACAGTGATCACCCATAGTTTTTATCTGGCACTTAAAGCAAAAGCGTGAAAAGGTAGCTGTAAAACCTACATGAGTACTTCTGGTGTGAATAAGTTTGAGGAAAGGGCCTCTGAGTTTTGGAAAGGAGTCAAGCTTGTTTTAACTTTCCTTAGACTTTTTTCCTTAATTTTTCTAGTAAGTCTGTGTATGGAGGTTTTGTTTCATCAATGAAGTAAGTTATTTTGAATCTTGTTTAGCAGTCTAAAGCATGACCAGTGACTGCATCTCCACTTTTACATTTTTGATCTGTGACGTGAAGTAAAAATTCAGCATTTCATTTTCCAATGTAAAACCGATCCTGTAGTCCAAGCTTTTGAAGATCACACCACTTGGGTCTCTTGCATGTAAAAAGAAAGTTTAGGTGAATGGTCCTTTAATCTGTGCGTGCTGGGTATTGAAAAAACTTTTTTTTTTTTCCTGTTAGCTGTAGTCTCGATCATGAGAACCGAGAAGGACATGTCTATTATGGAGTTATTTTAAACACAGAATAGTATACTGTGAGATGTTACACATGTTCATTTCAGTGTGGCTTTACAGTAGCTTCCTGGTGTACTAATTACTCATTACTGTGTTCTATGATGGGAGGGAATTTGTGGAGTTTTTTTCTTCTTTTCTCTTTGAACACAATATTTTTATGATTCCTATTTTGTTCTTTATTTGCCATGAGGAGTCTTACCCACTTGAGATCCATGCCACTATTTGAAAAATACGTATGTTTTATTTTCTGAGGGAGGAACAAGGCCAGTGGCTAACGCCAAAGACAAATCTCAAAAACAGCGTTAAAAGTCCTACGTGTTCCTGTGAACACTGCAACGCAAATAAACGGGGAGGTGAGCTACTACCTCAGTGCCGGACACACCTACTGCCTGTTTCACCCGTCCTGCCTTATGGCCGCGTGGGGAAACATTTCCTCTGTGGCTGGTTTTACTGCAGCTTCACCGATAATGATCCTCTTGTACTTGGTAACTTCATGTTGCCGTTAGGCCTGTATTATGGGGAACGTTTGCAGGCTGTAAAACAAGCTGTGAATGTGCTATAATCAGAAGGAAAATAACTTACTCATAATTCCTTTTGGATATTCCTGCTGTGCTTTAATCTCCAGTTTCAAATGCGCTGTTTATAGGAAGCATCCTGGGTGGCATTGTACACGTTGTAATCAAAACTACCGGGAATTTGTTATGTATTATCTTTTCTGCCACCACCCAGAAATGCTCCGTTCGTATTTTCGACTTCTGTCTTTTCAGCCAAGCCCTTAACTATTTTAAGGAATCCCCCCAAAGATGTTATATGGAAGGACGAGAGAAACTTTGTGTGTTTTCTGAGGGCATAAGGAACAATGAAAGTACGTGAAAGAAAACTTGTTCATCTTTCATTTGAAAAGTAGTAACTGGGAACATCACAGATGTGCCATGTTTACCAGAGAAAGTAGCATATAAAAGGTGTTTGGAGTGAAGTGGAGAAAGCTTCATGTGTGTGTATATGTAAATACATATGTACGTTAATGAAAAAAGACTAAAGAAAAGGGTCGTACCTTAATACATGGAATTATTGCCAAAGAAGTAGAGCCAAACTATAATTTTTACAATCTTTTTAACCATTGTAAAGACAGGGTTGTAGCACACTTTCCTATCTCTACTTGCTGTTGCTGTAGTTGCATGAATGTTTCGCAGCCGTTACGGCTTGTATATGAGACTCGTTCTGCCTGGTCACTAGGGAGGAAGTGTTTGGCAGTTTGGATGATGAAAGATAGTTCTTGAAACTTACTGTATAGCTATATATGAAAGTGTACTAATGACTTTATTGTAGTCTGGTTAAATGTTTTATTTGACATATATTTTATGTTTTGCCCTTTGGACTGCTGAGGAAAAAATAACGTTTTTGATTTTCAGAAGTGCTACTGCTAATTAAATACAGACCTCTCTGGATAAGAACAGTATTTGCTTCCAAGTCACAATATGTTTAAAAATAAATTTTATTCGCTATTTCGTAGCTTACTAAAAACTGTAATCAGCAGTTCTCAATCAGCTGTTTATGCAAGGAATTTGATAACAATTAATTTGTACAGTTAATCCACGTAGTTAATCCTTCTCACTTTGGGACATTGCTCAGTTTCATTCATGCTCTCCGGCTTTTGTGATATGGTTAGTGTCACTGAAGTAGCTATGACCTCAGTAATACCTCTGGGTAGTGTAGAAATATTTTGGTGTTTTGCTAGCAGAACTTTAATTTCTTTTTAGCATCTGTCCTAAACCTCCCTGATTCTGTTTCTTCAGACAATATGTGTTGTGAGGAAAATCAAATAATTTTTACGTCTTCATAAGCTTTTAAGATCTATACAGTCAACCACTTTCCCTAAATCAGCAGAAACCCAAGTTCCTTTTGTTCTCCCTTGGGCTTTGGCAGTACGCTTACAAAACCAAGCAGCCATGGCTTTGCCAGGTCACAGCGGGAGGCAAATTCACCAAAACCCTAGTGGTTTTTTTGGCACACAGCTTGCCAAAGAAGAAAAATCCTCTTCCCTGAAGGCAGAGCACATGTGCTGGTGTTGATCGTAGAAGAGGTGTGCACTTGGTGTGCCAAGCCTTTTGGACTGCAGAGGCCAAATGTTTCTGGAAATGAATGCAGATTGTGAAATATTTGACTTTTCTTGAAGCTTTGGTCATATGATGAACATGTATTCCTTTATTTGGACAAAAGCCAAGCTAACTAAAACTGTAGTTCACTTTGATCTGTGAAAACCATACCTTGCATGAATAAATTGATTACAGCAGTTTGCTCCCAAGAAAGAATATTAGTGTACACATATGGGATCACCAGCCCATCCCTCCAACTGGGGCAAGGAATTAAACTCTCCCATTGTCTACCTCTTAAGGATAGCCGTGACATGATGGCATGAAACTGGCTTTTCCCGATTCTTTCTTAAAGCTTTCTAATACTTCTTCTTCAGTATTGAGAATGGAAACAGATAAGAATTGGAGTATAGCAGGGAATGAGTGCTTCTTTATGGCTGTGCCTGGCAGTTTCAAACAAGGCAAATGCTACTCCATAGGCACTGCCATTCTCAAGAAAGAAAGAAGTAAGGAACTTCTCAACTTCCCTTAAAATCAATGAAAAAACCCACCAGAATGCAAACATTAAGTTTTTCAGGGCATGTGTTTTGAATGACTGTAGGTTTTGAATTTGAGTTTATTCAGTACTGTTAGGAAAAGTTCAAATGCAGATGTATTTCTGATGTGTTGCCTCTCTTGCAGACTCACCTTTTTCCATTCGGCTTGACACCCCCTTGTGTCTAGTTTGCAGACTGATTACAGCACTAGCTTGCACCAGCAGGCATTACTGACTTTTAGAAGCAGATACATACATTCGATGCTGACTTTTAAAACTTTGTCAAAAAGCATAAAATATTTGCTCAGACTTCAAACTTGATAGCTTCTTGCTGTGGCTTCTGGTTGTTACCTATTAGCAAGTAGCATTTGCATCATATATGAGGTAGGCATGGACTCAGCTAGAGAAATTGAAAGTCTGAGCTGCTGCATATTTTAATTACAGGACCAACAGCAGGCATACTCTCTGGCTTTCTGTCGTGGGCCAGAGGCCCTGCTATGAGACCAGCTCCAGTAGCACCACGCACCAGAGCAAAGCCTTCTCTCCTCTATTGCACAGCCCAAAGGCTTTCCTGCCACATCTTGCTACTCTTGGATGGGACGTGAAAAGCTCCAGGCTTCAGCACTTCAGCTGTGGCCTCTGCCTGGTGTGACGCTTCTGGAGGGGTCCGCTTTGATTGAGCTGGAGCAATGGTTAGTGACCTATTTCAGAGTCAGCAGCAGATAAACACTCTGCCCAGTAGCTTTTGTCAAAGCTGCTGTGACAGTACATGTAAAAGGACTAGACTCAAAGCTGATTTCTCCTCAAAGAAGTGACAGCCTTAAAAAAGTATAGGCTATTAATGGGTACAAGTAGAATACAAGGAAACGAGTTTTTTCTGTTCAGCAGGCAAGGCAGTGGTAGAGTTGGCTTGTTTGTTTTTACAACGGACAGATGGGACAATAAGATTTCCCCTTCAGTGTCCACATCAGCACTTCATTGCCTTTCTTATCTAGGTAGGTAGGTAAATTTTTAACTCTCAGTTAACCATGCCAGCTAAAGGCTTGTAAATAAGCTTTACCTGGCCTGATAGTAACTAGAAATGAACCTTTGGGGGACTAGCTATTACTGTTAAGAGCTGTCACTGTGGCAGTAAAATCAGTGGCAGTACACTAGCGTGGGGCACAGTGTTGGGTTTCCAGGTATGGAGTTCTGGTGTAGATACAAAGTGTGTCTTCCCATCCTTAGGTACGCTGCTCACTCATGACTTAATGGAAAGTTTCCACCTTTAGTGACAGGCTTAACAGATCTCACAGAACTGATGTTATTTTTTTAACGATGCTTTGGAACAGCAGGTTTTTATTAAGTGACAAGTCAATTCTGTCACATCTGAATCTCCTGTCCACGCAGCGTCCTTGTTTTGACTGCTATTTTAGAGGTAATTTACTTGTCAGGACAAGTTATGCTTCCCTCTTAGAGAGTAGCACCTTAATTGTATAGAGTCAAATTTTGATTTCTGACAGACATTTCTTCGTACTAGCCCTCAGCTCATATTTCAAATACGTACAGGTGTGCTATTTAATGAAATGCTTACCAGATAAGTGTACGAAAAAGGTAGAAGTCAAAGTCAGTGGACTCTTAAGTCTCCTACTGGCTCTCCACAGTAGACTGTAGGTTGCTGGGGTTCTGAATTAATAGTATACCTTTTAAAGAAAAATACATCCTTTTACTTCTCCAAAATGGTGTGTATACAGGTATGTCTTGGCAATACTACATTGGTAAACATTAAGAGCAATGAGGTATTTTTAGGTATTCTGAAGCAGCTCCTAATGACATGCTCCAAATCAGAAAAGAATTGTTAAGGTGAACTTGGATATGCCAGAACAGAGGTCTCCAGGTTGCCTTTGTAAGCCCCGACAGTCAAAGGGAGTCCTGAAATATTCCTTGTGCTTGGCAGACCTAAATCACTGGTGACTGAGGGTGATGGGGCTTGCTTTTTATGATTAACAGGAAACAACCAGGATATGTTTTGTTCTACTGTAAACAGATGCCAGCACCTTCCAAAGCATCCTGGTTTTAAAACAAACAAAGGAACAAACAAAAAATTACTATTAGAGACCCAAGTTATGATGTGCCGATGAGCTCGCTATGTGTGGTCAGTCATCTCCTGTGCATGTGGAAAATATAATTCAGCATTTTGTGCAAGTGGGCAGACAAGACAGACTTACAGATGTGTCAGGAGGTTTTTTTTGTGATAGTTTTCTTTTCAAGTGGTCATTACAGGATGGAAACTTTTGAATGAGGAACCAATGTAGCTTTTCTGTGTTCGTTTCCAGCACAGCAGCAGGGGAGCGTTTGAAAGAAATAAAAAGGTCTCTCAAATTCTTTGATGTCAGAGTGAAACATTTCACATTTTTGTGAAAATGTAGTGTTAGAATAACAACTGTTTCTCCCCCTTTCATTTTTGAAGGGAGAAGTTATGAAAGAACAAGTTCTAGGAATGAAACATATTGCAGTTTTGAGAAGACTGTAGGAAGCTGTCTGAATACCTTGATGTTTGACTTCTGTGCTCAAGGAAGGAGCTTTGTATAGTTCTGGAGAAATGTAACATCCTTAGGAGGACTGAAAGCTCTATTGTCCTAAATTGCTATCTCTAAGGTTTGTTAGTTTAATGTAAGTGTTGTATTTGAACCCTTAAAAGTTATAAGCTCTGGATTTCTGTATTTGATTCTGAAATCAATAAGGGTATGGAGACCGGGAGATCGTAGGCAGGCAACCTGCACATCAGTATGAGTAAAAGGGAGCGGCTTGTGAGCTTGATGTAGAAACTGGATGCTATGATAACATATGGCTGTTTTATGTAAGGTTTTTTTGGATGGATCTTATGAAGCATTTCAGAGAAGATAAGAACTGCTTCCCCTTTTTAGAGTGCAGGAACTAAGGTAGATTTAAAGCACTTTAGCTTCTTCTAATACACAAATAGTAGATAATTAGAAGGAAGCTAAATTACACACCCCTGACAGTCAGTCTCTTCTCCACTACAACAATTTTTACCAAGATACATAATAAAAGCATGCTTTGTTTCAAAATTCTAAGATTAAATAGATTCAGTGTTTTCCAAGAAAGTAATGTAACTGGGAGCAAGGTAATGATGAAACATCAGGGTTTTTTATTGTGTATTTAGTGGTGTTATTTAAGCCGATTCTGAGAAGTAGTCCTCTTTGTCAAATGTAGGGCACATCAAATGAAACTGCTAGGTGACAAAATCAGAGCAAACCTGTTCTTTACACGTAATGCTGTAGAGCTGTGAAGCCCTTTCTGCAAGATGTTGTGAATATCAAAAATTTACAGAACTTCAGAAAACAGTTGAGTAATTTCATGAAAGAAAACTCTGCTGGGGATTATTAATCATACAAGCATCACATCTGGCTCTGAAAGTTCCCAACTCTTCCACTCCGAACACTCATATTAGTCATAGGAAGTATTTCTGTTTGCTTGTCCTGTTGCTAAACTTCTGTTAGGGACAGGAAGCTGTAGCAGATACACCTTTTAGACTCTCATCTAGTGGTCATTTTTGAGTTGGGGATCGTCTGAGAATTGGAATGGTTGTTGCCTGGCTTGCACTGAGAGAAATCTATTTTTGAGAGAGGAAGAACAGCCAAAAAAAGGCCCTCACAATAGATGCTGGAATTATTTCAGAATGGCACAGAGAGTCTACCTGTCTTAAATAGAGTTACATTAGTATTACCCAAATGCTTAGTTAATGAGCTATAAACGTGGGAAAAGGTCTGTTCCACCCTGTATGTTAGGATGTCAGGAGCTCCCCTCTACCCTCACCAGCAGGAGGGAGAGCACCCGGGTTCCTCCTCACTGCATAAATCAGATGCAGATATGACCAGAGCATCAACAGATTTATTGTCCTGTTCCAAGATACATTGATAATGTGCCTTCAAACACCTGATTTGTTTCCCCCTGTATTCCCTTCTCCCATTTCTCCCTTTCAAAGTTCTTTCAGTTTACCATCCTCATTGTTTCCCAATTAATCATCTCAGGCCCATTTTCCTTTCTTCACTGACCTCAGTTCTGTTGACTGGTAAATTCTGTTAAGCTGGCATTCCCCTTCTGTTATCTCTAGTGCCTCCCTGCCCTTTCTTTTGTTTCTGTCTTGTTAGTAGTGCTACAGAACAGTGAGCCATCTGCATATACACTACTCCTCCTATGTTATCTGTAGCATCTGGCACTTGGTGGTGGTGTTATCTTACTAGAGGCACCGAAAGCCTGGGTGTGCCAGTTCCACACTTCCATAATATACAGAAAGTCTTGTCTGTAATTCTTCGTGTCTGTTGCCCAGAAAAGATTGCAGAATAATATAGTTTACATATACCTAAATGTTTACAGAACTATAGATGTGGCTGGGATTTCCTGGAGTCTTTATATTGAGATAACCACAGCAATCTGTACTGGAGATCCAGGGACTTGGTAGCTGGAAGAGGAGAGGCTTGGAAAAGGGTAGACTTGGCAAAGGGATTAAGCCCAGAGCTGAGTAGAGCTTGTGGAAAAATTGCAAGAAATGCAAGACAGAAGAACAATTTATTTATTTTCCAAAGTGTTTCACCCAAAAATAGAATCTTCAGAATTTACAAAGTTTGCTCATGGGCAGCCAGTAAACCAGAAATGAAAATTGACGGGACCTGTCAAGCATGCTGCTGGGCAAGCTCAGTCCTTGCCTGCTCTGCCTCTCACCCATCAGCCTGCCTGGAAGGGACTTGTCAAATTCAGCTTTCTATCCACAGCAAGTGAAGTTGATGTAGTTTTGGGTTTTTTTGTTTGTTTGCTTTTGGTGGGACTAGTGGGAGCTGTTTTTTAAACATAGACAGTTGGATTTTCAACAGGGAACTTCCCTACCAGCTCTACTTTACCAGATGCTTTGTAGCTCAGTGACTTGACAGGTATTATTTTTCAGAAATTATGATGATGATTTGGATGTTTTGTTTTCACTTTTGCTACAGTGAGTTTATCTTTGAAGTATTTCTTAGAAACAGCTGCAGCAAACAGCCTAGATTATTTTGGATAGTTTAGGCTGAACTATCCAGAAGTTTGTTTCTTCTGTGTTGTAGTTTTAAATACAATAAATACTTTGATTGATCGCTTTTGGAGAACTTCAAATAAAGCGTGGAATCAACAGAGCTGATCTGGGAAACATGCGTAGTTTTACTTACCTGCCTGAAAAAAGCAAGAGAATTAAGAGAAGAGAGTAGTGTGTGCTGGAAAACAAGTCCCATCCATGGTCTTTCCTTTCTCCAAGCTTGCACAGGTCTGGTAACTCTCTAGCTGGCTTCCCCATTCCTGCTTAGGAAGGGACAGAAATTTCAGGTAATTGCTTGATTGTATTGTATTATGGAGGAGCAGCCCATCTTTTTTTTTTCTTTTTCTTTTTTTTTTTTTTGGTGATACCTTATGTATTTGTGTGAGGCACCATTTACGCTGAGAAACTGGTTGGTTTAGATGGCTGTGGAAAGCCAAAATTTTTGCCCATTGTGGGAGTAAGTCTCTACTGGGGCGGGGGAGGGTAGAAGACATCTCTTAATAACACTACTAATGCATGAAAGTCATCGCGCCGTTAGCTGTGTTACAGATAGTACAAACTGGAATTATTCTCAGTTTGCGCTGTGAGAGCTGTAAGGCTTGTGAAGCACTTTTTGTTAACAGCGTGGGAAATGCAGTATGAAATTTGGGCCACTATGACCATCTGCTCTCTCAAATCCTTCAGCATCCCATTAAGTTGTCACTCTCTGTGTCTTCTGGCAATGATTCCTGAGTGTTTACCTTTCAGTAACAAAACTAATGCTTGTGTATTTCATTTTCTCCTTTTCTCTTGTACAGAGATGTTCAGGAGCAGTCCTTACTTTCTGTATGCCTTCACTTCTATCTTGCTCTCTTTTTGTCCATTTACAAATAAGTAGAGCTATTTTTTCAGCCTTTCTATTGAGGAAAATATTTCCATGCTGCTTATTTGAATTCTTTCTATTTCTTTTGTATCCTCTTCTGCCAGGAGGTGATTGGAACAAACTACTAGCACTCATATTGGCTGTTTTAATTGTGTATCAGTTTTATGGTTTTCCATTCATCTCCTTGTACAACTGAACATCAGATTTTTTTCCTGCCTGTCATGAAAGCACGAGCGCAGACATTCTCTGTAAGCCTGTGATGGTGGTTCTTAAATCCATGTAGAGCTGCTGAAATATTAACTGTACTATAATTTGCTATCTCATTTGTAAAGGCTTCTTTATTAGGAACACTTGGATATATAAGAATAATATTGTGTATAGCATTAATATGCTATGTATAGCAGTAGAAGAGATGCTACCTAAAGGTTAAATTATTTCTAGTACATAAAAGCAGATTTGTGTAGATTTTTAAGGTTGTTTTTAAGTTGTATCTTTCCACAAAAGGATTCACTATATGTATGTATACTTTTCAGTATAAAGTTGTCATTTTCCAAGCTGTCATCCTTAACTCCAGCTGGAATGAATCATAGAATATCCCGAGTTGGAAGGGATCCATGAGGATCATCAAATCCAACTCCTGGTTCCACACAGGACCAGCCCAATCAGAGCAGATGACTGAGAGCACTGTCCAGATGCTTCTTGAACTCAGCCAAGCTCAGTGTGGTGACCAGTTCCCTGGGGAGCCTGTTCCAGTGCCCCACCACCCTCTCAGTGAAGAACCTTTTCCTCATCTCCAACGTAACCCTCCCCTGTCGAAGCTTCATGCCATTCCCTCTGGTTCTATCGCTGGTCACCAGAGGGAGGAGATCAGCGCCTGCCCCTTCGCTGCCCCTCGTGAGGAAGCTGTAGGCTGCCATGAGGTCTCCTCTCAGTCTCCTCTTCTCTAGGCTGAACAGACCGAGGGACTTCAACCTCTCCTCATACGTCTTCCCCTCTAGACCCTTCACCCTCTTGGTTGCCCTCCTTTGGACACACTCTCTAATAGTTTTACGTTCGTTTTGTACTGTGGCGCCCAACACTGCACACAGTACTCGAGGTGAGGCCGCACCAGCGCAGTGTAGAGTGGGACAACCACCTCCCTAGAGCGGTTGGCAGTGCTGTGCCTGATGCACCCCAGGACACAGTTGGCCTTCCTGGCAGCCGGGGCACTGAAGGAAGTTACAGATACCAGTGGGTACATTTCATGTGTTGGGCATGAGGGCAAGTATCTACTTTTTTGCAGATATGTTTATCTGAACTGGAAAGCTCACTTAGAAATCTGGTCACTGTTCTGTTAAATGTACATACTATGGTAGTGGAATTAAGCAAAAGATGTAGGGTCTGAGTGTCATATATTTTGGGAACTTCACCAGCACTGGTTGTATAGGGATCCACAGGCCAGGTAATCACATAAATATTTCAAGAGGAAAACAAATACTGCACAAAGAAGGGTAATGTTTAGGTTTACAATATCCATTTTGAATGCTGTGATAAAACTGCTAAAGGAAAATAACTGATACACATTTTCTGTTGTGGTGGTCTTTTCACTGTTCATACAGAGAGTGATGGCTAATTTACAACAACAAATTTTCACCTTAGAAAATTTGCTACAATACAGCCCATGTTTCCTGGAGATAGTTTGAGGGCTGCAGAAATAAATCTTTCTTAAAATAGTTTTCTTCTGAAATCAAGTGGTGCCCTGGGTAAGCTGTTTGATCAGTCCTGACCAAGATAAGTAGATGTAAATGTGAAATAGGCAGAAATCATGATTTCATGTATGACGCTGGATCTTCATTATGTTTTGCCAGGGTCTGATTATCTTCATTGTTCTTTTTGAATTTTTCTGTACTAAGGCAATAAGTAGATAGCTCTTAACTTCCTGTCAGAAATGAGCTGACAGTGTTTTGCATAGCTGAAGTAGTTTGCCTAATACAGAGAATACTTTGAAATATTTCTGAAGGCTGGGAAAAACCTTTAGCAACTCATAATTCTCATCTGGAATATTTTAAACAGCCACAATCATGGAGTAGAATTTGAGTTGTTTGCTTGTTGTCAATGGGGTCAATATACTTCCTCTGTAAAATTTAGGTAAATATGTGGAATCCATACTGAATTTAATGGGATTGCAGGATAACTTGGTCTGGAGGTCTGAGGAGGTCCCTGGCCCATCCCTGCCACAGCAGGCTCAGTACTGAGGTGGGACCAGGCTGCTCAGGGCTCTGCCCCCTTGGGGCTGGGAACCCCCCAGGATGAAGCCAGCACAGCCTCCCTTGGGCAGCCTGTGCCACTGCTCCTCCGGCACCTCAGGGAAAAGCCTTTTCCTTGGGTCCTGTCTCAGCCTCTCTTGCCAGGTTCAGCCAGTGCCCCTTGTCTCTCTGGCTCCCGCTCCTCAACCATCTCCACACAGGTACGGAGGGAGGGGGGTTGCTGCCAGCCCCGTCCCTCAGCCCTTCCTCACAGGGCAACTGCTCCAGCCTTGACCAGCTTGGGCTCCCCCCGCTGGAGTCACACCAGTTTATTGATATCTTTGCTGTACTGGGAGGCCCAGAGTTGGATGCAGCATCTAGACATGGTCTCTTGCGTGCTGAGAACAGTGGGATAATCCCACCCCTTGACACACACAGCCTGTGGTCCCGCTGCCCAGGTGCGGCTGGCATGTGCGCAGCTCCCTGTGCACCAGAGTCCCAGCGCCTTCCCCACAGAGCTGCCTGTACCGTTGCCAGGGGTTATGGACTTTGCATTTGTCCTTGCTGAATTTTGTGAAGTTCCCCTTGGCCTGTTCCTCCAGCCTGTCTTGGCCTCTGTGAATGGTAGCCTGGACTCCCAGGTGGGATTTCTCTTCCCCACCCCAACTTGGTGTCACCTGTGAACTTGGTAAGGGTGTACTGCATCACACCCTCCAGGTCACTGATAAAAGATGTTAAAAGGAGGGGAAAAAAACCCAACAACCCTCATAAATTAGTAACATCTGCTTTTGACCTCTGTGCAACTGTTTTTCAGCTGTTGGGAAACAGTCCAATCCTTCTGCTCTAATTTCAGGCTATTAGGCTGAAGATACTTCTCTGAGAGCAGTGGTAATGATGTGGACTTAGCCCTTGATCAGTGCAGCAACTGCGTATCAGATTAATCTATGTAAATACTTTTCAGTGAACAGGCTCTCTGGCTTCTGAGCATGCACTTTCACCATGGCCACAATAATGAGCTTCAGCAGTGCCGTACTTCAGCTTCTGTAACTAACTGGGTGCTGGAGAGAGGAGAAGGCAGTGGAAAGAGCGAGCTCATTTGGGGCAGGGAAAGAGGAGAAAAATACTTACAGCTGAAAATTAGTGGCACATGGATCAGGATTTGATATGGTCTGGCCTCCTGTCAAAAGCTGACAGCCTGAGGATGGGGAAGGTATTTATTGCCAGTACCCAGTATTTTGGAAAGCTCAAAGTACCCTGCACTTTGTGAAACCAGTGGCAACATCAAGCTTAGTAAGTTTCTCCTTAACTGATATCTAATAGTTTTTAGAACTGGTTTGTGTTTTTATTTACTGTTATTAGCTACTTAACTAAGTTGGTGATAGTCCCAAATCTACTAGCAATGCAAAACTCACTGTTAAATTTTTTTCTCTAAGAAAAAAATGACTATGAAAAAAAAATTAATAAGAGAATTCCTTCCAAAGAATGCAATTAAATACAAGAAAATACAGCTAAAGAAAAATTGCACATAAAAAATACATCTGAAATCTTGTCTTTCGGTGCCAGCCTGGCATTCCTATCACCCTAACACTTACTACCAGCAAGGATATTCTCTTGTTCCTTCCAATTTCTGATGTGTGCCCTGGTGGGAAAGCAGGATTGGGGGATGAATGTGGACTCATTCTGCAAGGGGGAAAATCTTCTGGTGGGTTGCTGGGGTTTTTTTGGTTGGTGTTCCTGTTTGGTTTTTCTTTTGGAAGATAGGTCTGGTTATAATGGGGTGGACAAAAGTCCATTACTTGTGGACTTTAGTGGCATGGGAGGGGAGATAGCGAGCTCAAAATGTGAGAAAGAAAAATAAGCAGCTTCTTTAAATCCACCTTACTTCCTTTTTGTGGATTTTAATTGTGGTCTGCAACAGCAACTTGGATCACCTTGCTGTTAAATCACTCCATCTGGATGTGTTGTACTGCATAGTACTGTGCTTATTATTTATTTGCATTACCTCTGCTGAGATTGGGAACTTCAGTAACAGCATGGCTATGTAGTGACAGGTACCTAATGAACAAGTAGGAGATACAGTCCATGCTATGAATAATTTATAATCTAATTAGAAGCAAACCTTATCAAATAACTGTTTAAAGAACAGTAAGAAAAATAGAGAACAAAAGCATGATTGTATCATGCAGTTGTGGGAGCCTGGCTGTTCACACCATTCAGCTTGGGAGTTCTTGGAAACTGTAGCAAGTCATCAGTAGACCAGGAAAAAAAGAAAAAAAATGACACTGAATGGGATGAGTCTACGTATACCACTATTCTTTGTAAGAGTAGTATTTTCACAAACTGCTTTCTTTTTTCTTTTCCTCTTTTGACGTTAGTCAAATTATGCATGAGCTTCAGAGTCTGCTACTAATTCTGAATAAGACCAAAGAAATACATTAGTTTTTTGGATGAGACTGCAATGATTTTCTGCTTCAAGTGAAAATACTTAAGCTTTCTGATTATTGTCAGTAATGATCAATGACTTGTGTTCTTGCACATTACCTTATGATGTGATGTTTCTCTTTTAATGAATGTTGTACTAATGTAAATCATCTGTGTGATTTTTTTTTTTCTTTAAAAATTAGCCATCAGTGACTCTCCTTAGAAAAAAACAACACTGGAGCATCACTGATTTGTCCATCACAGAGATTTAAAAAATAAATAAATCCAAACTGCTGAAACTGTCACCGAAAATCCGGGAATAAACCTCATAACACCAATGAAGTGTTCAAAGGCAGGCATTCTTTATTGTAGCACTGGATGCATGGGGGATAGCTCCGCCCAACATGCATACCAGGCGATCACCAACTCACAAGTTATATAGGACCAAAATATACATATTCATCATATTCATCGTTATAGAGTATGAATATGCATATCTAACTTGTGATTGGTCAATTCTTTGCTCACTTCGATGTAAAAACACAGTACCTCTTAAATTCATTGCACATGCTCGGTGAGGAGGGGTCTCTAGTGGTCATCGGTGGTCACACACCCGTGTCTGCTGATGACCCTTTTCTTGCAGGCATGCGCAGTGTCATTGTTGGCCCGTATCGTGGATGCACCTGTCCAAAACAACCTGCTCCATAAGATTAATATTTCCAAATCTATTGTTCGGTTGGGTAGGGACTGTACATGGAACACAGCAGCATTGTACCTTGCCATGCTCAATTAGCTCCGTTACCTGTTGCCTTGGTTACAAACTAATTATTCCAAAGTTTCTACCTCACCGTTTCTATCCCACGGTTACAAAACTATGGCTTCTCTGAAGAAACATCATCTACCTCTTACACTAGTACTAAGGAGATAACTCTTCAGTCTATCTGTTAAAGAGTCCATCAGATTTTTTTGTTAAGTGTTTGAAGAGGACTTAGCTTTGGAGAAAATCAGTGGTCTTGAGTGACAAGCTGTAGGCTTCAGTTTTTTTCTGAAACACAGATATTGATAACTGTTGCTAAGTTGTAAGACAGGGGCTGTATGGCTTATTCTTTAAACTGCTCTTTTGTTTGTAACTGGATGACTCGGACAGTTCATTTAAGATTTCCATCCTCTGAAAAGAGTTGAAAATGGAGCATCTTCAACATTAATGTTGACTGTGCTCAATTTCATAATGCTACACTTCAATGCTGTATTATAATTTCTTTTTTGTCATGGACATTTTTCCACTGGTGTAGTTACTTAGAGCATGTAATTGATTCCCACGCTAGTAATTGCGAGTTGGAGGCCAAAGCAGTTTCAGAGCATCTTAACTGATGCTCTCAAGGCAGATGTTTTCAGGAAAAACTCTGAAAATGCCTACAGAACCTATTCGAATCCTAGTTTACTCAGTGGGGGGATGGACACAAATAGATCATCCAAACGCCTCATTTTTAAAAGGGAAGAATTATTTCTTTCATACCTCCTTTCTATACGTTAGGAAAAAGACAGCTGAAGTTGAGCAAATGAATCTAAAATTAAGTTAAAACTTTTCTATTTTGCATTGTTCAAGGTAGGATGAACACTGTTATAATAGATTTGGGTAACTATATGGGCAAGATTTTTGAACCACTTTTTTTTTTTTCCTGAGATCAATAATTTCATTTTACTGAAATTAGCCAGACCTTCAGCTTCAGAAAGTGCAAGGACAGCATTCTTTGTGGGGGGCTTTACACGTTGCTTTTGTCTTCCAAGTTTTTGTTTAGCCAGGGAAAAGGTCTCAGCAAGGATGCTTCTGTGCTGCACCAGATAGATTGTTTTTCTTCTATCTCTGCTGTTCGGATGGCCAGGTAAGAAGCAAACTGTAGATTCCAGCTTGTACTGAGAGTATTTGGAGTATGGAGGTGAACTGGTCATCTTTCAAGTTTCTCTGACTTACCACTCTGTGACTGCTGCTAAAATGGACTGTGCGATAGTTCAAGCACTACATCCCACCTCTCACTTAGAAACTAACGTAAAGTATTCTGGTATCTTCAGCTTTTCAGTAAATTTGTGCTTTTAAAAGTGCTCTACTGTTCAGCAGAGAGATATGCTGGACAAATGGTAAAATGTAGCTGGTTATCATTAAGTAGTTTGATATGTTGCACAATCATTTTCAGATGAGCTCCTTTTCTTAATTATTTTTATTTTATTCAGACATACCAAAGCATCAGGGCCACGGTTATTAATTATTTCTTACACAAAGTAGTTTTATTTTCTCCGTGTGCTTGTGCATTAAATAAAATATGCAGTAATTAGCATAAGCGTAGAAAATATCTTACCTGCAAATTTCCTGTTCTCTCTACCTTTTAATTAGAATTCTCATTACAGAATTAATAGGAGAATTTATTCCTTTTAAAATGTGTAACAGAATATGAAGCACTGTGCAATGTCTGTCCCTGGTTAACAAATGATGCCCACAACAGCATATGATGAATATTAGTTAGATAGTTTAATACACCACTAAAGAGGCTTACAAGCTACTGTGAGGAGTAGAAAATACAAGAATAGAAGCTTATCTGTAACTTAACGTAACACACGTGGGAATAATACTTAGCATTTTCATCAGGCTTTCCATTTGAGGATTTTGAAGTGCTTTGCAATACAAATGACGAATTAATCCTCAGAATAGTCCTTAATGTTTTTATTTCCTTTTTTATATGCAGATCTTAGATTTTGTTTTGTTTTGTTTTTGCAAATAAGAAATTAATTCTGTGTAGGATCCTGAAATGCTGAGGAGTAGCAGGAGTTTGCTCACGTGTGCCTTTAATACAGAGCATTAAATACAGAACCATACAAAATATTTCGTGGTGCCATGTGTGTGTTTAATATAAATGGCCCGTCCTGCAAATTAGTTGCATTAGCTCGATTGTCATTGTAAGAGTTGTAGGTATTTCCTCCACGTGGCGTGCGGCAGTGCCCTACGCTGTGGGTAGCACGCTCGGATGGAGTTCTGATTTGTTACAAGCCCTTCGTTCCTACGGCCAGGCAAAATAAAGCCCTGAGCTAAATAGCAAGCGCCTAAATGTTCCCCAAATCTCTAGCTGCTGCTTAGTGGAAAACAGGAACTGGGAATTCTTGTTACTGGCCCATTAACTAATACAAAAGTCTCCGTGGAGGATTTACTGGGCTAGAGTGGAAGTCCCATCGGGAAGCGCTTGCCGGAACTCCTCCAGCCTGCTTGGGCTTCGGAGCATGGTTGTCATCCACCTGCTAAATTAGAAACGGTGACACTTTGGCAGTAACGGTTAAACAAACATTGGCGGGGTGTAGCTTGCTTTTAACTCGGAACGATGCCATTAGGAAATGAGGTTATAAACACCAGAAATCTGTCAAGCTCCTGATCTGCAATAATCTTCCTGCTGACAGATAAGAAGTGGTTATATATATGAAGGTTCATAGTGACAGGTTTTATTTGATGTGTCTTGAAGGAGGAAAAGAAATTTCTGTTGCTGGTAGAGAAAGGAGCGAGTATGTTGTCGTTTGTATCTTCTGTCTGTTTCAAGGAAAAACAGTAAACAGTATCCCATGAGATAAACCTTCTCTGGATATTTGAGACAGATATATTTATATATTTTTTTTTTTTTACAGCTTTGTTTCTGGAATAAGAAATAGTAACTAAAAATGAAGTCCTTTAAATAAAATTCTATCGACTGTAAGTGCTAATTTTTAACTTGAAATTAAATTCTAAACAGTTTTACCTACATAAAACCTGCCCTGAGTATAAACCCAATTTTATCCAGCTTTCTAGTGAATCTTGGCCTTCAGTCAAGAAGTGAACTTTGAGTTTTTGCTTTACAAAAAGTTGCTTAAAACTAATGTTGTCAATAGTCTAGCATAACAGTGGGCAGTGAAACTTAAAACCACAACCAAAACAAATGCAAAACAAAACAAAAAGGCATGTATCACTCTTAATCATATCTGTGAGTCTGCTTAGATAAAGGTTATGACCTGATTAGCAAAGATGTAACTGCAGTAGAACTGCAGTAGGGTGTTCACCCTACATCTTTACATAGAGTTTCCACTACAGAGCAAGTCTGAGCAGGATAAAAAGCTGCAAATACTGATAAATATTACTTTAAAAATCCAATTTAATTTTTTGAGGCAATTCAAGGCAGTTACTAGTGATTGAAACACTTCCTGATGGAAAAGACCTTGGAACGTGTTATGATTACATGCAGAACTGCAAGAAAAGATTTGAATAAGTGGTTTGAAGTACTACCAAAGCAATAATAGTGAATAATGACAGAAGTAACAAAGATCATGCTCTGAAAGAAGGGAAGTTGTCAAATGATTACACATTGTGCTTACTAATCATAAAAAAGTGTTACATATTAAGGTCTAGTGCAGAAATCACTGATTATTTCATGTTTCCAAGATGCAAATTATTCAAGACAAGATCAATAACCTCAGTTAATAACTTACATTTCTTTAGAAATACAATATTGCACTAAGCACCATTATGAAGATGGTAAAACACGAATGTAATAACTGATAACTTAAAAAAAGAGACTGTGTTTTGCCAAAAATTACTCATTTTGATAAACAGTAGATTCTGTAAGAGAGTATGAAATGGAGTTCCTGTGAACACAGTATGATTTTTATGAAAACTGATAACTGAATCAGCTCAAGGAGGTCATGCAATTTTTCAGAGAAATCCTGATTGGTGACAGTACCTTCAAAGGTACTGCTACATTTATTAATACCAGATTTCTGGAACGATTGTGAAGTTTTTCAGCTGTACTGCAATTTGGCTGGTACTTGAGGACTGTGGAAACGGTTGAGAGTAGCTTTTTTTTGGTGGGGGTTGGGCAAGACGACCTTCAGAGGGTCCTTCCAACCTCAACTCTTCTGTGATTCTGATTCACTGAGTCTTGTTTAAGTTCAGTTGTTGGTTAACATTAATGGGAATGGACAGTAAGAAAATAAGGCTTTTTAAGGCTTAAGTTTTTGCTAATGGTTAATGCAATGTTGTCATGAGAGCGAAGAAACTATCTGGGGGGCTGTGTTGTGGTCACAAACTTCCTGCACTGGAGATACTGTGAGACGTTGTGGTGGGTTCAGCTGGGCCAGCAGCCAAGCACCCACAGAGCTGTTGGCCCACCTGGTGGGCCTGGGGAGGGAACAGGAAGAACAGAAGTGAGAAAACTGGTGGGTCAAGATAAAAATGGTTTGTTAGATGAAGGAAGGAGGAGGCAGGGACAAATGATGCCAAGGCAGGCACTCGCCGCCTCCCGCATGCAGACTGATGCCCGGTCTCTGAGCGAAAGCCACCTTGGGCACTCTGCGGCCCCGCTTGATGTTGTACAAGCACTGTTCAGCACTAGCCAAAACATTGCTGCGTTATCAACAGTATTTCAGCCGCAAATTCAAAACACCATATGGACTGCTGTGAAGGACGCAACTCCATCCCAGCCAGACCCAGTACAGTCATCAACCGTGCAAGTTGCTTTGTACAGGAGGAAAGTTTAAGCAGAACGTTTATAGAGGTTCCTTACTAATTCTAGGGACTTCATTTCCCTTGCTGATACTGTGAAAGAATTAAGTTTGAGTTACAGCAACAGGCAGGAGAGAAGGTTCGGGGACACCAGAGTGAGTGAACACATGTCGCTCTGGCAAGGAGAAATTTAAAAAGTGAGAATAACTTAAATGTGTAAAAAGCTCAATGTAAACCGAGAAAGAGAAGACTATTTAATCTAGCAATGGGAGTTTAGTAGAGATTAGACAAGCAAACTGTTAACGTTTTCTTCAGAGTGAGTTTGTTTTGAACTGCTCTCTTCATTTCATGGGCTTTCAGTACCTTAGTTATCTGCCTTCCTCCCTTGTCTTGGCATGGTTTAAATGGCTCTGCTGAAGGTCAGTATGGTACGATTTCATGCAATGGATTTTTTTTTAACTTTAATATCCCAGTTCTAGAAGGTACTTGAATTCTTTTCCTGATATCCTCTTTGACATCTTCCCAGCTTGTATGTGACATCTAAAAATAAACCTTACTATGTTCTTATTATTTTCACTCCACCTAGTACTGCAGTAGTTTGCATCTAAATACCACTATTATTGTGCTGATTCAGCATCGCTCTTGTTTTCTGACAATGTTTTGTGCCTGAACTCTTGGCTGCCCCGGTTTGAATACAACTGTATTTTGCATATTTCAAGTGGCTTATGTGTCCTCTGTAGACACTGCGTTACAGTGCTTTAGAAGATGGCAGAAACTAAAGTACTAACAAATGGGAGTGCATTATCGTTATCTTTTGGTTGGCCAGCAGTATAGCTGTAGAAAAGGTCTTTGCTTCTGGAGAACATTTTTTTATTTTTTTTTTAAATGTTCAGTGAGTTGAGGAGGATTTTAAAATTATATTTCAAAATTATTCCTTTAGAGTTAAAGAAAGAAATGCACAGGTTCTTTTGTGCATAACGTCAGGCCTTCACCTTTTTCTTCTTAAGTGACTTTGCTGATATCAGTTATAATAGCACACTTTGTTACTCTGCAGCAGAGGTGGGGTAGTAGTTTGGCATTTTCTGACTCCATAAGTAAAAATCAGTGCCCCATTTTTTTCTGGATGTAAAAGGGGCCAGCTTACTAGTGAGAAAGCTAGTCAAGCCTTTGGCTGCTGCTTCTGGTTGTGGGTGACCTGAGAGAGAGCTCCGTCGGAAAGAGACTTTTCCAAAATAGGCACGGGACTTCCCAGCGCACTGTCAGGCTCTCCTAGAGTTTGAGGTTCAATGAACATATCTCACTAAAACTAGAAGGACTGAGGAATACATCTATGCAAATGTAACTGCCTATTGACATCCTGGAGGACTAATAAAGAATTATTTGAAAGCACTCGAGTGAAATAATTTTATTAGTTACACTGTAGAGGAGTTTAAGAGTGTCTGGAATCATCTGGTCAAAAGCTGTTAGACTCTTCATCATTAGGAATTTCCTCTTTTAACAGGATCCATAACATTGTGCTGAAATTCAGATGTTCTCAGTAACTGTGATATTTATTTAGACATTTCAAGTGATCAACACTACTTTTACAAGTAGTCAGAGACGTGATCTGAAAGGACTTTGTGAATTAAAAAAAATTGGAGATACAGATTTGGAGCTGTCTCATGCAAACAAAAAGGTGAAGACTGTGAAGGTAGAAGAATTTCTCAAAAAAATCCTGTTAAAACTCATTCCTGAACTACCAGTGCTAGGAATTTTGCCTAAGCAAAGGCTTAATTATCAGTGGACTGGGTCTATTCAAATTGCGACTCAATATTTTAGAACTCTCTCATTCTTAAGTAGAAAGTAAAGCTATTAACAAGTAGGAAATTCCTTTAGTGGGAAACTTAATATGGTTTAGTAATTTCTGGGGAAGTGGTGTGGGAGGGGTGGGGGGAAGCATGTAGAGTATTTCTGATGTATTGAATTCTAGAAATTGAGACTTCGTGCTCGGTTAGAAGCACAAACTCACTTGTCTGTCAGACAGCATTGATTAAGATGGGCTTTTTCAGGTTACTGTATGTGTGGGCTGTTTTGCACAATAAGTGTAGTAACACTGAGTCCTAGTAACTTTTTGCTAGCTAGCCATTCATGTTTGTGTCTAGTTGGAATAACTCCTGTCCTTTTGAAACACTAGAGGGCTCACTGACTGCTTTCGGAGTTGTGTTTTGCTTTCAGTGTTATGTCCATAAACCTCCAAATTTCTGAAGCAAGGATGTTCTAAAGGTGCATTTTCTTAGGAGGAAATTTACTTACTAAGCTTGATGTTTTTACTTAAATCTAGACTTTCTGGAAGACTTGTAAATTAACACTTTGATTAGTAAGAAGAGATTAATTAGAACTCTTGCTCAATAGATTCTGGTGGTTTGTTTTTTTCCACAGAAATATTTCTTAAAGTTTGGGTTTGCTTGGTTTTTTTGATTAATGCATTATAGTTTCCTAAGAAGCAATTAGACAAATGTACCTGAGTAGTTAGACTCAGCAAAATGGGAGGACGTTTTGGAAAAAAACCCCCACAGTTGTTCATTAACATACAATAATAAATGTTATTAGAAGGTAGTGTCCACTGTGTGGGTTAGCTTCCAGTCTTACTAAATAGGAGTCGACTAACAATAGGGCAGCTGGAGTGGTTTCTGTTAAGAACTCACGGATGCATTTACAATGCACTATGATCAAAATGTCACTCAGTTGGAAAAACTAAAGGCGACTGAGTATGTGCGGGACATCTTGTAGCATCACGCGTGTCTTGACTGTTTTGGTTGAACTGAACTGGGTCTGGAGCTGTTCCTGCCTTGCTTGCTTGGTAACTCTGATACTCATGGCAATCTGACCTGGGGAATGAGACAGGACAAAAATGATCCTCAAAACAAAAATTTCACTTGCAGAAGTTTGTTTTCCTGAACTGGCTCGGTGTGGGGATAGACAAGCACTGCATCTTTTATGCAAGAGAAGGAACAGGGATGTGCTAGGAGGAAAAAGGAGGGGAAAAGGGAAGGACCGTGGCAGTACTGGCTTGAGCAATTTTAATGTTGTTATAATAGTACTTTGTTAGGCACTTTGATTCAGACCACTGAATTACAAGTTTAAAAAAAAAAAAAAAGCCCTGCTGTGTTATGTTCCCAGATTAAGATTAAAAAAAATAAAAGATTTTGATGTGATTTTATGAGAAAGTAATCTTTGACAAAGCATAGAAAATGTCAGGTTCAGTGCAGGGCAGGATTTAGCCTGCTGAAATCTTTGAGAGTTTGTACATTAATATCTAAAGCTGAGCTTGCAGGTCTGACACATGATGGTAGGATAGAATAAGTCTTTCTTGTATAATATGGAAAATTACTAGAAAACTTCAATGTGTAAATGAGAAAATATACTGTGGCCAAATGATCACTTTCATATGATCTTGATCCCTGTAGCCAGGGATTGGGAATGCCCCATAGACATTAAGTCTACCGCTTGGCTGCCTTTTACCAGTTCTGTGTTGGGATGAAATGCCCTGTCCTTGGAGAGCTCCTAAGCTGTTTTGCAATGAAGTCAAGCAAGGGATGCCGCTCCTACCATCTGGCATATTGATGCCATCTATGGCCTGAGACAGTTTCCACAGAGCCTCTTACTCGCTGCCTTTCAGCTGAGCTCTGACACCAGGCTAACCTTCTGGTTGAAAATGCTCGTGTATTAAATGCAGATGACAATTTTTGCATCTGTAAAGCTGGGTCTGTAAGGGCTTTAGGGTAAATTAACATCCCTGAAATTTCCCGCAGGATAGATGGGCATTTGTGCTTCCACAAGAATAGCAAATAAATGTTTATTCTCACAAATGTAGCAGTATTCTAGAAAATCTGTTGTAATTTATTATAGTCTGTCTTACTGCAGATTTTTAATTGACATAATTTCTCTGTGATTTGAGCAAAGGAAAGAGGGAGGAAGGAAGTGCAGAACAACTATTATCAACATGTCCCAAGGCTGTTGCTTTTAAATTTAGGATTATAACTGTTATTTAACAGAATTATCCTTGACACACATGGCCTCAAGAAGAGGTCTGAAAGCAAGGGCAGAGCAACGTTGTCAGCTGACAGCCTGAAGCAGTATGTTTGAAAAGGTCTGAAATTGTCGCTTTTTGTCTAGAAGATGACCTCTGGCATTCCCAGGACTGCTTTGCCTTGTGGAAGAGGGGAGGAGGGACAGCAAGGAGGCAAAATCTTTCCTTCTGTTCTGTAAAGTCAGGGTGCTTGTAGCGGCTCTTAAAGAAGACTCTTCTTGAGCATTCGTTAAAGGTGGTGGCTGGTAAAGGGAGGTGTTGGACCTGCTGGAGTGGCAGTGGTTCTCCACTAGGCCTGCAGAGCTGTGTGCATTGTCTTCACTGCGTGTTTGAGGAGGGACAGGTGGGCTCCTGGCCATGCACATGGACCACCTCCAAAAAGGACAGTTTGGGCTACGTCTGGCTGACTGTGGTGGTAGAGTGTGAAGTGTCCTTGAGTCAACCCGATGCCCCGGCTTCTGACCTGGGTGTCCTCTCCTCTTACTGCAGAGCTGCTGTGCTGGGTTCCCAAGGGTGGTTACCGAAAGCAGTATTTATTTGTGGTGCACCTCTTTATGCAAAACACGTGTTTGTAGTGATGTCTAGATGTGAAAGTTCTCAGCTATTTGTGCAAAATGACAAATGAAAATAGCCACAAATGCATAAAGTAGCTTTTATAGTCATGAAAAATCATATCATAATAGCCTCAAAACCTTTCCTAGGTGTTCTGCCTGCCCACTTCAAATTTCTTCTATGCAAGAAAGCCTCTGCAATAATCAGAAAACTACTATGAGCTTAATTTTGACCTTAAAAATGCCTGCTCTAGGAGAAAAAACTTCTTTAAAAATGTCTACTTCCCTCAGTTTCAGAGATGTATGCTTAAGGGAAAATAAAATCTTACTTGAATTGATATATAACACAACAAATTCTCTTCCTAAACTTTATTTTTGAGTGTATCTTGGCCATAAGCATACAGATAACAGTAGAGGTGGATGGGACAGACATGGAATTCTTATAGTAAACATCCCACTGCTACCTGGAAAACAGTGCCACCGTTATTCTGTATTGAGTATTTCATAGCTCTGATGCATACAACATGAATTTAACTAAGCATTGAATTAAATGTGTTTAATATTGAGAATATTATCAAGTCAATTTTTGCTGTGGTTTCTTGCTAAATCAACATTATAATCCTGCTTTCGTTTCCCTACAGATGATGAAACATGCCTGGGATAATTATAAGCGTTACGCGTGGGGATTAAATGAACTGAAACCCATATCTAAGCAAGGACATTCGAGCAATTTGTTTGGTGAGTAGAGTGTATTTTTGTGCTTAGTGACGTTAGCATAAAACAGTAAATCAGCTGAAAAGCTTATAGGTGATAAACGTGTTCTTCCTACCCTCTGTCATGCAGTGTGGTGTTTCCTGCTTATGTTATATATAATAAGTAACAGCAAATGAAGGTGATGCTTTCTATGACTTTTATAGGTTCCCTTCTGAATGAGAATAAATGAAGCATGCCATTGCTGTATGATAAAGATATAGTTTTGTTGCATTAAATACTGCCCTGCCTTAAAATTTTCCTTTGAAGTAGAACTCATTGATGCCACATTCAATAAGCAGGAAAGCAAAACTGAAAGGGGGGGAACAATAAAATCCTGGAGAAGGAACAAAAGATACTCTCTACAGTCATGAAGATGGCTGAAGCTGTCTACGTTTCTCAGGAATTTATTTCTGTTCCTTAAAAGCTTGTTAATCTATGTCAGTCAGGCTCCCTTATCAGGCTTTCTCTTTCATTGATATAATCATTATTGGCACCTCGACATGTGGCACAGGAGATGCTTAAATAGTGCCCAAGTTGTTATCAGTGTAGAACAAATATGGAGCTGAAAAGTTCCGTTAGGAGAGGCACACTGCAGAAATCCAGTCTACAGAGGCAAGACTTTTTCAATGCCGACATGGGACATAGGGCTGGATAAATAGCAGCTGAAGAGCATTCTGAGGAAGCATGAGAAAGCAGTCCTGTGAGCTTCTTCAGTTTTGCAGAAAAATGAAGAATTTAACTGTTTGACAGCAATCTTTTTATTCAAATAGCTTCTGTTTTCCAAACAGAAAGCTGAAAAATGAACTAATTTCTATAGCTGAGACAAAATCAATACGTTATTTTGATTTTAGCAGGAACTTAATTTTGGTGAATGTTTGGAAAAGATAGTTTGAAGTGAAAACAGTTCCTAAAACAGTCTAAATAGAGCACTTATCAAATCCTCAACTATATTTGGAAGTTGCTAAGAGACAGCAGTTGTGATTACAAAAATTATTTTGAAAATTCACATCTACATTGATCTTGCTGCACTCCTTGTCTACACAAGGTAACATCAAAAATGTTACTAGGTAATTATTACATAGTTAGTTATTGGGCTTTAAACATGAATTGGGTGCCTAAAACCAAAGTAGTTTGTGTGAATGTCAAGGTTAAGTCAGGCTTCTGTTTTCTTGAAAATGAAACTTTTTAATGATATTCATGCAGATGACTGATAGTTGTGCAATTCAGTATCATATTTGAAGAACTATTTAATGCAATACAGTTTTCTTTGTTTGCTTGGAGGACAACAAAATGGCACATGATATCTTGAAAATTAAAATGCTGAATGTAGTTTCATGTGCAGTCAGAACTGGTATAAAAATTTATGGTGTTTGAGTTCTTAATGATACTGCATGGATTCACAGAAAAAGCTGTAGATGTATTGACTTGTGAAATTCTTAAGCAGTTTTTTCATCAGTGCTCCCAGTCAGAGGGAAGGGGGTTTGAAAGGGCCAGTAAAACCTTGCAAGTCAGCAAATGGTTACAGGACTGGTGCCCGTAACCATGGGACTCGCTTTGAGAAACACGGTCTACTGGGGAGTGCTGGGGTCCATCTGTCAGAGAAGGGAACGACCATCCTCAGTCATAGTCTGCCCAAGCTGAAGAGGGCTTTAAACTGAAGTTGCTGGGAGAGGGGAACCTCAGTCTATCTTAGTCCTACCGTTTTGATACCAGTGCCAACAATAGACACACAAAGCCTGGAGAAGGATCCTAGGTCAGCAGGAGAGCACCTGAAGTGCAGCACAAAGGAATTCCAGCCACTCAGTCATCTTCATCAGGGGCCCAATTTAAATGCCTCCATGCAAACGCATGTAGCATGGCCGCTAAACAAGAGGAGTTAGACATTTGTATGTGCTTGCAGGGCTATGATCTCATTGGCATCATGGAGACATGGCGGAATGACTCCTATGACTGGAGTGTTGGCACGGAAGGATACTAGCCCTTAAGAAAGGGAGACTAGGAGGTGTTGTCTTTTATGATCAGCTGGAGTGTGTGGAGCTTAGCCTGGGGGTGGATGAGGAGCTGGTCGAGAGCTTATGGGTCAGGATTAAAGGGAGGACAGGGACAGGTGACTCTATAGTGGGGGGTCTGCTACAGGCCGCCCACCCAGGAAGACGGAGTGGATGAGGCCCTCTGTAGACAGATAGGAGCAGCCTCATTTTCACAAGCCCTGATGGTCATGGGGGACTTCAACCACCCTGATATCTGTTGGAGGGACAACACAGCAAGGCCTAAGCAATCCAGGGCATTCCTGGAGTGCATTAATGATAACTTCCTTCACCAAGAGATAGAGTAGCCAATGAGGAGAGATGCTATGCTGGACCTTGTTCTCACCAGCAAGAAGGGACTGTTGGGGAATGTGAAGCTCAAGGGCAGCCTTGGCTGCAGTCACCATGAAACAGTGGAGTTCAGGATCCATAGGGCAGCAAGGAGGGTACACTGCAAGCTCCCTACCCTGGACTTCAGGAGAGCAGACACTGGCCTCTTCAGGGACCTGCTTGGTAGAGTACCATGGGACAGAGACCTGGAAGCAGGAGGGGCCCAATAAAGCTGTTTAGTATTCAAGGATTACCTCTTCCAAGGTCATGAATGATGCATCCCCGCAAAGAGGAAGTCAGCCAAAAATGCCAGGAGGCCTCTATGGATGAACAAGGAGCTCCTGGACAAAGTAATGGAAAAAGGGAGCCTACAGAGGGTGGAAGCAAGTGCAGGTAGCCTGGAAGGAATACAGAGAAATTGTCTGAGCAGCCAGGGATCAGGTTAGGAAAGCTGGAGCCCTGGTAGAATTAAATCTGTCCAGGGACATCAGTATCTGAGAAGTATGGCAGCCTGGTGAAATTCCCACTGACTAGAAAAAGGGAAACATATCCCCATTTTGAAAAAGGGAAAGAAGGAAGACCTGGAGAACTACAGTCTGGTCAGTGTCACCTCTGTGCTGGGCAAGATCATGGAGCAGATCCTCCTGGAAACTGTGCTCAGGCACGTGGAAAATAAGGAGGTGATTGGTGACAACCAACATGGCTTCACTAAGGGCAAATTATGGCTGACAAGTTTGGTGGCTTTCTACAACAGAGTTACAGCATTGGTGGATAAGAGAAGAGGAACTGATGTCATGTATCTGGACTTGTGCAAAGCATTTGATACTGTCCTGAACAACATCTTAGTCTCTAAATTGGAGAGGCAGGGATTTGACTGATGGACCACTTGGTGGATAAGGAATTGGCTGGACGATGACACTCAAAGGATTGCAGTCAATGGCTCAATGTCCAAGTGGAGGCTAGTGATGAGTGGCATTCCTCAGGGTTCTGTACTGGGACTGGCACTGCTTAACATCTTTGGCAACATGGACAGTGAGATCAAGTGCACCCTCAGCAAGCTTACTGATGACACCAAGCTGTGTGGTGTGGTTGACATGCTGGAGGGAAGGGATGCCATTCAGAGGGACCTTGAGAGGTAGGCCCATGTGAACGACATGAAGTTCAACAAGGACAAGTGCAAGGGACTGCTGGGGGCAATCCCAACCACTAGTACAGGCTGGGCGGAGAATGGATTGAGAGCAGTCCTGAGGGGAAGGACTTGGGAGTGTTGGTTGATGAAGAAGCTCAACATGAGCTGGCAGTGTGTGCTAGCAGCCCAGAAAGCCAACCTAATCCTGGGCCACGTCAAAAGCATGACCAGCAGATTAAGGGAGG